>CAVMGG010000089.1:0-80000 GCA_963680895.1 Fragum sueziense
ATGCTATTTTCGTCTATTTCTACCAATTTGATATAGCTGCGAAGCAGCGATATCGTAGCCACAAACTTGATGACCGGTAGACCTGTTGGTTTGTGGCTGCGAGTCCGACCTCTTGAACTCTTTGGAGCAAGGAAAACGAGTTCTTGCATAAATTTTTAAATAGCCTGTAGCATCCCATATTCGAGCACCTTAAGCATTACTTTTGCGCATGCGCACTAAAATAATCAACATCCGGTGTCATTTACCAAAATGAAAGTAGCACAAGCTTTATAGCAAAATTCCAGTACTGCAAAATAACTCCTTTTCAACCACAGGTAAAAGTATCTATTGAAAACACGATGGAAAAATGACATTAGATAGATTAATGACAAGGTTGATTAGATTGGAAATACCGGAGGAGAAAGATGTGGTGACAATTTCATTCGTCAAAATGTATTCAAATCGATAAAATAAACTTAAAAAACGGAGAGAAAACGTTCAATCGCAAATGCGATACGTAAATAAAATCATTTCACATCAGAACCAAGTCACTTACATTGACCAAATACGCTTTACTGACTGTATCTACGCATTTTTATCACAACATTGTTGCCAATCGTTTTTACAAGCCATGAACCTTCATCGATGACAATCGAAGTATTCCGAAGCGTTTTGTAAGGAAGCATTTCATTGGTCGTTTTTCAATGACATCGATGAGTCATAGGTTCATTGGTTTATTCCACGGAGTGTGCAGCCTATCAATTTTCTCTTTGTACTTACGTAACATAATTCTAAAAGTAGGTTTATTATTTGAAATCTATCTAATTTTTAGTATAATAAAATCTTCATAAACGTTTGCCTTTGAATTAATTTGAAATTGTGATTTTAAGGGGAAAATGGTCATTTGGTGATCTCGGCCCCTTTACATAGTTATTATTTGGGGCTCCGTGTACTTGACACGATGACGAAATGGAGGTGTGTTTCAATTAGCCAATGAAAAAATTGCGACACTAAACATCATTCGGATACCTCTAATCCAGGCAAGATGGAAGACTTTGGAAAATAAAACTGTGCACTGTGCTCTTCAATATCGATTAATACAGACGCCTACTGAAAAAGGTAAACATTTAAGGCTTTTAAACAAACAAACAAATATTGTACTTACCATTAATGCTGATTTATTAGTGATGATCGCGAATATTTCGGCGAAATCGTCATTTAAATTCGGTTTTACAAAAACAAATTGTCACCACATCTTTCTCCTGTAAACTGTTTTATGCATTTTTCCCTGTCATTTTCGAAAGTATAAAGGCCGGCGACAACGAAATTTCGCATACGTGAAGTCATTAATATGAACTTCAAAGAAACGTTTAAGTTTTTAGTTGAGTTACTTGCAATTGCTCAAAAAATTATCCGAAAAATCGAGTGGATTTCAATCTAATCAACCTTGTCATTAATCTATCTAATGTCCTTTTTCCATCGTGTTTTCAGTAGATACTTTTACCTGTGTTTTCAACATGATTAGAAAGAAATAAGTCACCTGCTCTTTGTCCATGAGGTGATCAGTTTCACCAGAAAAAGTTTCCTCTAATCGAGCAAGGGGTATTATTTACTTTCTGGGGTCAAGGTCACACACGCTTTCAACCTCCAAACAGTGATTACGTCAGAGGTAAGTAATCCCTGCTACAATGAAAATCATGGGACGATAGTATGTGCACGTGACACATGCCAATATGGTGGATTGTTTGGCATACTCGGGTATTGTCAGGCTCACGTAAATCAGCCGAGTTCTGACAAAAGGGTGACACGTTTTCAACTTTTCACAATATTTATTTCCGATATTTTTTATTCTAGTTTCATTCAACATCTAACTATCTCAAAACATTACAATAATTCAGCCATTGCAAGAAAACAACAACAAATACATGTGGAAATATGAATTATCGAATAAGGGAGCCTGCTCGAATACGGGAAACTAGAGGCTACCAACATTTCATCAGAAGCAGATAAAAAAAAATCCATTTCACAAATTAGGTTAAAAACTTGTTACTTGTTACTTGTGGTTAGAAACCGTCGAGTAGATCGAGTAGATCTATAACCAATAATTGTTTACGACGGAAATTTCAAGACTCTGTATCATAAGATTAAAGATGGGTGTGTAGTTCGCTTCAAAATCAAATTGACTCTTATTTGAAATTGATTTCAGCTTAAAACTGTATTATGACAGAAAAATTGTTAACTAAACTTGTTGCCAGGTAACAATTTAACTACATTCAATACATTTATTTTGAAGGTTGATTATACTAAACTTGCTGGAATGAATCATTCCACCACCTGCTCCATTGCAACAAATAGGAGGGAATTGTAACCGAAACCCAAAACCAGTGCTTCTGAAATAAGTTGCCCGACTTGTCCGACTTGTCCGCTTTCCTGTGCGGACTAGCAGATTTTGAAAGCTAGGTTGTCCGTGGACAAGAGAAAAATTTGGTTATAATAGATTTTTTTCCTTTTCTCCCAGTTTTTTTCATACAATGTAATAACTGATAGTTAAATGTACGAATTTTGTTGTAGACAATAATTAGACAGTCATAATAGATATGCAATATACAAATGAAACTATGGTAAAGTGTAATTGCAGAATGGCATTATTGTCTACAACAAAATTTGTACATTTAACTATCAGTATTAACATTGTATGAAAAAATTGTGAGAAAAATATAAAAACATTTTTTAGCTCGACTTTTCGAAGAAAATGAGAGCTTATTATATATATACTGTCACCCGGGCGCCGGCGTCGGCGTTGCAACAAAGGTTAAAGTTTTTTCAAACATCAATAACTTCCATACTATCAAAGGGATTCAACCCAAACTTGAGATACTTATTCACCATCACATCCTCTACCTACTACCAGGGCCCATGACCATGACTCCACTATATTTGGAGTTATGCCCCCTTTATACTAAGCAACTTAGAAAGTCGAGCGCGCTGTCATCAGACAGCTCTTGTTAATAACTTTTGATTTTTCACTTGTCCACGGACAACCCAGCTTTCAAAATCTGGCTTCTGCTTGTCCGTACAGGTAAACGCCACTAAACGGACAAGTCGGACAACTCTGGCAACTTATTTCAGAAGCACTGGTCTGTCCGTCCACAGCCAGATCTCAGCAACCCTTTGAAAAAATTCAATAAAACTTCACATGTGAACTCCCTGGGATAATCCATAGGAATCTTTTTCTCCGTTTCGTAATATGAGGCTGCATCATGGAAAAAGGAGCCTTAATGTAAAAATTAGTTTTTCTCTAATTTATCTTTATCTAATGGGCAGAATTTAATGAAATTTTGTACTTATGTGATAGATGAGAATGATGTTCTACACCATATTCTCAAAAAAGTGTGTGTACGAAAAATATGTCATGGAAAAAGGGGCGTTATGTATGATAGTTTTTATTTTATGATAAAAGCTTATTTGGGGAGCATAATCCGTCTATGACGGCTCTTGTTTGTGGTCTTTTGCCATGTCTGTTAAAAGCAAGTAGTTTTAAGAGCTGAAACCAGTTAAAGCATTAAATATCATATAAATAACAGGAGCCAGTTGAAGCACTGAATAATCTTTAGAATTGTCCAAACGCCGGCTGTCAATCAAAACATCGATAAGCCAATAGACGATCAGAAACATGTCGCATCACCATTGTTTATCTTAATATTTGTTGCATGTGGTATTGTATTGATCTATCGACTGACAATCAAAACAATCGACATGCTAATGCCCCCATGGTTTGTATTAGAATAGATTCTACTTTGGGCGGAGCAATCTATCGATTGATGTTTGGTCAATACTTTTGATACAGACATAATTAATTGGAGTTTCATGGAATGTTTACAACCCCAGAATTAATTTTTGATTGATAAACCACATGGCTTCTTCAATGGATAAAAGTAAATGACTGTGACCACTTAATTTATTGGATTTACTACAGATAATTAAGAAGTTTGTTTTAACCTTTATTCAAAGACAGGACTTTTGGCTGCCTGGCCTAAATAATTTAATTAATATGGAAATATGGGGATAACTTATCTAAAGCATAGAAAAGGTTAACAACTTAACCTATTACCACACAGAGACTCTTTTGACTCCCCTAAAGCAAATAGCTTGGGAAAACATTCTGGAAAATGAAGAAATTGCTTGTGACAAGCAATTTCTTCATTTCCCACAATCATGTTTTCTACCAAAAAAGATCAAAAGATTTTAAGTTTCCTTAACTTGAAATTGTCATCTGCAACATCTTTGAATTTGGATCAGTCCAAAATTTGCGGTTTGGGAAAGAGTTAACACAAAAGGAGACAAATCAAGTTTACAGCAAGAGCTTCTTTTCCCGAAATATTTTGAAAGAAAATCACTGTTATGGATGTCAAAACCCTGTAGACCTGTCTGTCAATGTTATGTTCAATCCTTTATTATGAAAATGATGAAAAAGGTAGCTCTAGATAAGTTATTTCTTCTTCTTCTATGGAGGCTCGGTTAGAGGTTGTTGGGGTAGTACTGCTGGTATGAGAAACGTCAAGAATCCATGGTTACTGGTTAGGTGTTCCAGCCGCCAATATGACCTTAGTAATTGAAAACGGCGTAAAACCTGATAAACCAACCATACTTTATGTAAATGCATTACACACATAGGGTTTCAAAGTTCGGTTTAAACTGCCTTATCAAACATTTCTACACCTTTGTTACTTGTATCATATGGTTTATTCATCTTCCTGCGATTTTCAGTATTGATGCTACTACAACCAAGGAAGGGGGGAAGATCATCATTGACAGTGTTGAAAGAAAATGGACAAACTGCCTTCTGAAGAACCAGTGTGGTCACTTGTTTAGATGCTCGCGACATTAAACCTGAAGAGGAGGTGGCTTGTTACTATGGTGAAACTGACAGCAACTTGTCTTGGAGAATGGGGAGGTATTCTTTATTAATTATACAATTCAAAGCAAATCATGTATTGTAAATCATAGACAATTTTTTGCCTGCCAAAACTATTTCTACAAATAGAATGATTGTCGGCGACCTAATGAACTTATACAAGAGCCTGTTAATATTGCGATTAAGACCAGGATTTCATCATCGAGTGAATCATGATAGCATTCTAAACAAATATATACTAGTACTGGGTCATGTATATATACCTTTGTCGTCTCAATTGGAAACACATATTGGGCCATTTTATATACTAGTATAATGGTATTGGAAAAGGGTCATGTAATACTTTTTAGTCTATAGCGAAATTCTTTAGTCATTGCAGAAGTCAAAGTGTGTCCTTGTCTAATGACTTTTTTTTGTAACACAGGCAGTGCTTTAACTGATGCTATTGAAAAAACACACTTTATACATGTCCTGTATAAGACTGGAGAATCATCTTTGCTGATCTGATCAACCATAGAAAAGGTGAGAGTATTCTTCGGTATTCTTAGTTTATTATCTCCACGCTGGCCTATGGCCAGCAGGCTTATGTCATGGCCCTGTATCCGTCATGTGTCCCTCTGTGCGTCAACTTTTTAGCGAGCCGGGACTTTATGTCCGGGGAGCTAATGTCACAGCCCTAGTGTTGGCGTCGTGTTCCGTACCGTCACGTCGCGTCTTCACTTGAAAAACTTTAATCTGGTCTATATCTCTAACACTAATAGAGATACAGCCTTGATAGTTTATACATGGATACATCTCAACAAGACCTTTCATTTGGGACCATGACCTTTGACCTAGTGACCGTGACCTTGGAGTTTGACCTACTTTTGAAAAACTTTAACCTGGCCTTTATCTCATGCACTATTATTGATAGAGCCTTGATATTTCACACATGAATACCTCCTGCAAAGACCTTTCATTTGGGACCATGACCCTTGACCTTGTGACTTTGACCTTTGAGCTTGACCTACTTTTAAAATAATAGCTGTTGTTGTGACAAGCTTCTGTATTGGCAAGCTACGTTGTCCGCGGACAACTCTTGTTCTTTGAACTTCTTCTCCAAAACTACTTGACCAATTTCAACCAAACTTCACAGAAATTTTCCTTGCATGAACCTCTTCCAAGTCCTTCAAAAAATAAATTCTGTAAAGAACTTAAATTTTTAGCTCGCCCGGGACGATAGTCTCGGAAGAGCTATTGTCATACCCCCGGATCGGCATCAGGGTCGGCGTCAGCGTCCGCAAAAACTTTAACCTTGCCCATATCTCATGCCCTGTTAGAGATACAGCCTTCATATTTCACCTGTGGGTACCTCTAACTAAGACCTTGGATTTGAGGCCATGACCTTTGACCTCATGACCTTGACCTTGGAGTTTGACCCATTTTTTGACCGTCTTAAAAAAAACTTTAACCTGGCCTATATCTAATGCCATATTACACCTACAGCCTTCATATTTCACATGTGGATACCTTTCACCAAGACCTTTCATTTGAAACCTTGACCTTGTGACCTTGACCTTGGAGTTTGACCTACTTTTAAAAAACTTTAACCTGGCATAAAAAAAACCTTTAACCTGGTCTATATATTATGCCCTATTGCACATACAGCCTTGATATTTCACATATGGACACCTCCTACCAACACCATTCACATTTGACCATGTCCTTGAACGTCGTGCCCTTGACCTTGGAGTTTGACCTACTTTTAAAAAACTTTAACCTGGCCTATATCTCATGTCTTTTTACACCTTCAGTCTTGATATTTCACATATGGACACCTCCTACCAACACCGTTCACATTTGACCATGACCTTGGACCTTGTGACTTTGACCTTGGAGTTTGACCTACTTTTAAATTTTTTTAACCTGGCCTATATCTCATGTCCTTTTACACCTAGTCTTGATATTTCACACATGGACACCTCATTCCAACACAGTTCACATTTGACTTGGACCTTCTGGCCTTGACCTTGGAGTTTGACCTACTTTTAAAAATTTCATTTTGGGCCATGACCTTTTTACCTTGACTTAGGAAATGACTTTTCTTTGTGACAAGCTCTCGTTAGGGTGAGCTTTATTGTCCGCGGACAATTCTTGTTATTAAATCAATTTAATTGAAATTTGGAAGACTCTTTAAAAATCTTCATCTCCAAAAAGTACTTAACAACCAATTTAAAACAAATTTCCCTGGAATTGTCCTTGCATGAACCTTTTCCAATTTGCCTTAAAAAACTAAAATCCGTGCAGAGCTTTAATCAATTAATAATCTTTACTCCAAAACTACCGGACCAATTTAACTAAACTTTACAGGAATTTTCTTTGCATGAACCTCTTCAAAATTCTTTCAAAAAATAAGATATGTGTAGAACTTAAATTTTAATTGATTGAAATAAATTAGATTTTAGGAGAATCTTTAAAAATCTTCTGCTCCAAAACTACTAGATCAATTTCAACCTTCAAACTTCAAAGGCATTTTCTGTGCAAATGCTTCTTCCAAATATGCCAAAAAAAATAAAATAAAATCTGTGCTGTACTTAATTTTTTTTATTTAATTAGATTAATTTTTAGCGAGCCAGGACTTTATGTCCAGGGAGCTAATGTCACAGCCCTAGTGTCAGCGTCGGTGTCAGCGTCGGCGTCGCGTCTTCAAAAACTTTAACCTGGTCTATATCTCAGGCACTATTAGTGATACAGCCTTGATACTTCACACATGGATACCTCCTGCCAAGACCTTTCATTTGGGACCATGACCTTTGACCTAGTGACCTTGACCTTGGAGTTTAACCTACTTTTAAAAAACTTTAAACTGGCATTTATCTCATGCGCTATTACAGATAGAGCTTTGATATTTCACATATGGATACCTCATGACCTTGACCTTGAGACCATGCCCTTTGACCTAGTGACCTTGACCTTTGACCTCCTTTTTTGTGACAAGCTCTCGTATAGGCGAGCTACGTTGTCCGCAGACAACTCTTGTTTAATAAATTTGTCTGTCTTTCGGAAAGCTTAACATGAAAACTTAACCTTGGCCTTTGTTCCAAAAGTAGTTGACATACAAATCTCATGAGATGGGTTGCAACAAGGGTTCAAAAATAGATTTTCTTTAAATTCTGTGAATTGATAGATACATAATATCTTTAATTTGTATGTGTAAAAAATCTGATGAGGCCTTACTTTTGGAGATCATGGCTAACAAAGTGGGTGGGGTAAATTGACATGAAAAGCAAATTTTGACTTTTAAGTGAAATAATTTGTTCTGTATAGATCAGATGGAATTGAAATTTTGCATGTACCTTAAATGTACTATAGACAGAAGATTTCTGGAATCATTAATAATGTATGTATCAGTTTGTTGATTTTCTGTATTCGTCTTTCAAATCTCAGATTTTGCTTATTTTTGATGTACGGTTGACACTAGTTATGTTGACATTGGATAAGTCAAATTTCCGCTTAAATGGGGAATAACACTTAACATCTTGCAAATTTTCCGAGAACTTCGTACAAAAAAATAAATATATATTATTAAAATATGGTCTTTAAATTGCATATATGCCAAATCTTAGCTTTCTACCTTGTGTATTGGCTTAGATGTCGACGGATTTAAAACCCCATGATTTTTTGTCCCGGGGATAATACATGTATTTACAATAATGGAACATATGGGGTTTTAAATCCGTCGACATCCTAGCCAATACACAAGATAGAAAGCTAAGATTTGGCATGGGTGCAATTTAAAGGCCATATTTTCATAATACATATTTATTTTGTACAAAGTTTTCGGAAAATTTGCATGATTTTAAGTGCCATTCCCCCTTTAAGTGGAAGTGAAAGTCTGGTCCTGTCCTCACCAATGGACATCAAAACGTTAAATGATATAATTTAGAATTGAATTTAGCCATTGAAATTAAGTTGGAAAAGGATAGAAATTGGTCGTTTCAAGCAATTTCTTTCCTTTTCCTACTATATTTTAATTATTTACGCACTTGATGAGCAACGAAAATGGTCAAATGGCATTCGATTCGAAATTTAGAAAAATCGGATGAGTTGAACTACGGATACGTCGAGATAATTTGACGGCCCTTCTTGACTTCGACACAACTAGTGTTGACTGTACTAACTTTACGAAACTATAATCTATACTGGTTTTACTTTACTTTTCAGAATTGACATGATATTTTGTGAACATATGATCCTATATTATGTAACTAAATATGTGTAAACTTAGGACCAAATCCATTGCATACAACCAAAGTTATTTGACCTTTGAAAGTGCTCAAGGTGAGCTATTGTGGTTGCTTTTTGTCCGTCGTCCGTCTGTCCATCCATTCACAATTTCTTTCAGCATCTTCTTCTCCTAATTCATTTGGCCAATTTTGACCAAGGTTGGTATTAATGTTCCTTGGGTGACCCTTGCCAAAACTTGTTCGCGAATTTTTGATTCATAAAAAATGTGGACGTGGTAGGGCGTAGCCTATCAGACATAAAGAATTCACAAGAAAGTTCTTTAAAAATCAACCATCGGGCCAATTTGGACCAAACTTGACAGGAATGTTCTTTGAGTGACTCTTTTCAAAATTTGTTGATAAATTTTTAAGTTTGTCAAAAAATAGGGGCGTGGCAGGAAGGGCGGGGCTTATCAGACTTTGAGAAATCATAAGAAAGTTCTTTAAAAATCAACCATTGAGCCCAATTGAACCAGACTTGGCAGGAATGTTCCTTGAGTGACACTTTTCAAAAAAAAATTGCAAATTTTTACATTTGTCAAAAAATGCAGGCGTGGCAGGGAGGAAAGGACTTATCAGCCTTGGAGAAATAATGAGAAAAGTCTTTGAAAATCAACTGTTGGGCCAATTTTAATCAAACTTGGCAGGAATGTTCCTTGAGTGACTTCTCAAAATCAGTGACTTCCAGAATACAAGAAATCACCACTTTACATCGAAACTAAGCCCTATATTGTGGGTTCTACATTTTACAAGGCGATTTCGATGCATATATTTTTGGGATCATACAAGCTGCAGATAAAAGGAGGTAAATTGCTATTCAGAAAGCAAAGTTATGTTTCAATATTCATCAAAACCTATGTGGTTGGTGATTATTTCAACCATCGGCTTGAAAAGATTCAAATTGATACGCAATATATATGCTTTTTGAATGATAAATTTATAGTGTTTTTTCTATTTCTCTTATATATTTCTTTTGTCTGTTGCTCTGGCTGGCCCAGTGTTTCTTAGCTTATCAGACGGTGATCTTTTGCTATATTCTTTCAAATCTTAACTTCTCAAGTCCAAATAATGTTAATGAATGATCCATCTCTAACAGATCAGTATGCCTTGAAAATGAGCCCTATGTTGTATATTGCATAATCATGAAATTTCATGTAATTATTGAAGAAATCAACCATTGTGCTAATTCATACCCAATTTAAAAGGACCAATTTGAAAAAAATATCTTTAAATTGTTTTTGAATAGAAAGTCCTTAGTTTCATGCCTTTGAATTTGAAATAATTGCCATTGTCACCTTGATTCAGGTTAGCGATTTAGGACCATCATGGTCCTCTTTTTTTACAGGGTTGCCACGCGGCAGGGAAAAGTCAGGGAAATTTAAATTTTTTCAAGGTCAGGGAATTGTCCGGGAATTTTGTAAATTGTCAAGGAAATTTGAAAATGTCAGGGAATTGTCAGGGAATTTGAAAATATAAGATGGTAGTGCCATGTGATTAATAATTTCAACAGCGCCTTATAAAATTGTCTGAAAATATTGTGAGTTACAGCGAAATTACCGCGATGAAAGATGTCAGGGAATTTTCCAATTTTGTCAGTGAAATGTCAGGGATTCTTTTGACTAGTGGCAACCATATTAAATAATAATATTGGGTCATCTTTATATTACTATTGGGTCATCATTTTGTATATATCATTAATGGCCCAAAGACCCAACTTTTAAGTTTTGGATAGACTTCAGTATATGGAGAAGTGCAGTGGTAACCATATTTATAGAGTTATTCAAATAGCCTTTTGTTAATTTTCATCTTGCTTTTGTCCAGAGCATAACTTAAAGAGCGTGCAAGGTAGAATCATAGATAGATCTTATTACTGGCTATGTATACATCATCCAAATGCAACCGTTTTGTATATAATAATATTGGGTCATATATATACTACTATTGGGTCCACATGTTGTATATATATATCATTAATGGGCCAAAGACCCAACTTTTAAGTTTTTGATATACTTCAATATATGGAGAAGTGCAGTGGTAACCATATTTATGGTGTTAATCATAATAGCCTTTTGTTGATTTTTATCTTGCAAGGTAAAATCATGAAATTTCATATGTGGATAGATCATCTTATTACTGGTTATGTATACATCATTAAAAGACAACCGTATATGATAATATTGGGTCTATATACTACTATTATATATATATAGTTTTATACCTACCAACTTATTGGGTCATGTGTAAATCCGACACTAGAAGTGTTGGGTCTTTGGGGGTATTTATTGGGTCGTACCTAAATATTATTACTGGTTATGTATACATCATTAAAGGGAACCATATATAATATTATTATATACCTATCGAATTTCAGGGTAGAGAAATCAGACACAACAGAAAAAAATCTGTATCGCATAAGGGTGTAATACGCTCCCAAATATGGCAAGTTGTGATGACGTCTCACACATGCAATTTTCCTGCCATTAGTGAAAACGCTATGTTGTGGCGAAAGAAACGTCATTCTGTAATTTAAAAGCTCTGTATTTGTCAAAAAATCGCATATTTCTTCAAATGGGAAAATTTCAGTATATAATGAATGGAATATCACATGGATGTCCGTCGTCTGTCGTGCGTGGTCAACAATTACTTTCTTAGCACTCTAGAGGCCATATTTATTGCCTAATCATCACGAAACTTGGTCAGAATTTTTGTTTGGTCATAAGGATGAACCCTATTGAAAATTGAAACATTCGCATTGAAATCATGGAAAAAGGGGCCTAAAAGAGAAAATCATTGTTAGCACTCCATGGGCTACAATTTTGGCCTAATGTTCCTGAAACTTGGTCAGAATGTTTGTGGAAAAAAAGATGGACCCTATTGAAAATGGGATTGTTCCGTTCCATGTCATGGGGAAAAGGGCCTTAGTGCCAAAATCCTTGTAAACACTCTAGAGGCCACAATTTTTACTTAATCTTCATGAAACATGATTAGAATGTATGTCTAGTCACAAGGATGAACCCTATAGAAAATCGGTATTTTGCATATATCACAGGAAAAGGGACCTTAATGACAAAATTCTTGTTAGCATTCTTGAGGCGACAATTTTGGCCCATTCTTCATGAAAAATCAGAATGTTTGTCTAGTCACAATGAAAATGGGGCTGCATGACAAAATCCTTGTGAGTGCTCTAGAAGCCTAAATATTGGCTCAATATTCATGAAATTTAGTCAGATTGTTTCTCTAGTCACAAAGATAAAGTCTATTGACAATGGGAATGTTCTGTTGGATATTCTAGGAGACGGGGCCTTAAAGACATAATCCTTGTTCGCAATTTAGAGGCTACAATTTTTGCCCAATCTTTATGAAACATATTCAGAATGTTTGGTAAATCTCAATGATGAAGCTGATTGAAAATGGAAAAAAAAAATTTTGGGGGGGGGGGATTTCACGGGAAAAGATGCAATCATTTCTCACCTTGTGTATCTCAGTTCAGGTGAGCGATTAAGAACCATCATGGTCTTCTTGTTACCGTTTCACTTTGGGAAAGTGCTAACTCTGTCTCAAACAGTAGCGCTGTTTGCTTCACCAAAGTAATATATCTTTAAACTTTTTCTGTCTGGTAATGATTTAATTATATTTTCTGCCTTTCCAGAAATCATGTGCAAGGATTTTGTGGATGATGGATACATCATGGGTGTTGGACAGGCAAATTGCTTATGAAAATATAATTCCACTTGTACCTACAAATGTGACACAAGATTCAAGCCAAATCCAAGATGTCCCAACTTGACATGCGAAAGTCTCGGATTTTGGAGTCACGTGGACACAGAAGATGATGTTTTGTTTATCTGTAAGTTCATTTACCATTTCATTGTAACTATTTGGATATATATTATTTCTTATAGACAATAAGTTAATCCAATTTAATCTTTTGTCATGCTGAAATCAGATTACTATATGGAAAGATTGGGGGCATATTGTTAGCTCCACTGGCCGTCAGGCCAGCGGATTATTGTCATGGCGGTGTGTCCGTCGTTCGTCTGTGCGTCCGTAAACTTTTTCTGTAAAATTTACTTCTCAAAAACCACTGGATGGATTTCAATCAAACTTCCCAGGAATGATCCTTGGTGTGACCCTCTCTCAAATTCCTTCAAAGATTTCTAATTGAAGAAGATTGTCTGGAGTTATCTGCCCTTGAATGTAAAAAATGGCCATTTTGACTTTGTTTTCACTCTGGCAACTACAAATAATGTGATCTAAAATCTTTAAAGGGTCCAACACAATGCTAATAGCCTACTTGTGTGGTTAAATTCTTTTGACAATGATTGTGGCTATGGAGTATCATTTGATCTTTAAGCTTCCCATCAGTGGGTTTTTTATTCTAGCCTATGCATACCGCAGAAGTATTGTCTTGTGTTGTTTTTAGCTCACCTGAGCACGAAGTGCTCAAGGTGAGCTATTGTGGTCACTCAATGTCCGTCGTCCGTCCGTCCGTCTGTCCGTCCGTCTGTCCGTTCGTCTGTCCGTCTGTCAACAATTTGGTGTTAACACTCTAGCATCCACAAAAGTTGGCCAATCTTAATCAAACTTGGTCAAAGCAAGTATGGTCATAAGTTCTCAGATGAGTTCGATTATGGGCCTGATCGGACCTGGGAGTCTTGAGTTATTTGCCCTTGAGCGTAAAAAATAGCTAGTTTTGACCTTGTTAACACTCTAGCATCTACAATTATTGATCAATCAAGACAAAACTTGGAAATGATGTTGGAGACCATAAGATCTCGGATGAGTTCGATTTTCAGTCTGATCTGACTAGAAATACGAGAGTTATTTGCCCTTGAAATCGACAAAATTGCCACTTTCGGCAGTTTTCGACCTTGTTTACACTCTAGAATCTATTATTATTAATCAAACAAGACAAAATTTGGACACAATGTTGGGGACCATAAGATATTGGATGAGTTTAATTTTCAGTCTGATCTGAACAGAAAGTCCAGAGTTACATGTCCTTGAATTTGACAAAATTGCCATTTTTGGCTTGTTTTGACCTTGTTAACACTCTAGAATCTACAATTATTAATTAATGAAGACAAAACTTGGACACAATGTTTGGAATCATAAGATCTCGGATGAGCTAGATTTTCAGTCTGATCTGATTAGAAAGTCCAGAGTTATGTGCCCTTGAACTTGACAAAATTGCCGTTTTCGACTGTTTTCGACCTTGTTTACACTCTAGAATCTACAATCATTTATCAATCAAGACAAATTTTGGACACAATGTTGGAGACCAAAATATCTCTGATAAGTTTGATTTACAGTCTGATCTGACCGGAAAGACGAGAGTAATGTGCCCTTGAATTTGATAAAATTGCCATTTTCGGCTGTTTTCGACCTTGTTTGCACTTTAGAATCTACAATTAATAATTAATAAAGACAAAACTTGGACACAATGTTTGGGACCATAAGATCCCAGATGAGTTTTATTTTCAGTCTGATCTGATCAGGAAGTTGAGTGTTATGTGCCCTTGAATTTGAAAAAATTGCTGTTTTCGGCTGCTTTCGACCTTGTTTATACTCTAGAATCTACAATTATTTATCAATCAAGACAAAACTTGGACACAATGTTCACAGTTGGGCACCATAAGATCTTGTATAAGTTTGATTTTCACAATGCTATTGACCATAAGTTCGTTCTCAGTCTTAAAGTCATAAATATTAATTGAATTGAACAAAAGAGTTGCTCATATCATTTTGGTTCAGGTGAGCGATATAGGACCATCATGGTCCTCTTGTTTCAGTTCTTATCTGAAGTTGTGAAAAGTGATGCATCGATAAAACACATAAGTTGACATAACTGCCTTTCAACAAAAACCTTGTAAATGCAGCGTAAAACAAGCTGGAGTTAAGAGGTTTTTGTTGAAAAGCGACAACATCTTGATAACAATGTATTGCTTCATTTTGAAAGATGGTGCACAGCAGGCAACAACAATTGGTGGCACAGTCAGAATATGTATATGTTGTAATATCGAAAAAGCTGAGAGAAAAGAAGAAACTAGTTGATTTATATGCTGGTATTTCCAAACAATTTCTACTATGGAATAGGGATGGGAAAACCAGGGCTTGTTTGGAAACAGTTTATTACTGACATAATAAATTTTGAATAACGACTGAGATGTCCTTGGTTTGATGCATGTCAATGGTCTATGTTTATTTGTTGGTTTTAAATATACATTGTATCTTCTGTTTTTCAGTGATACCCGAAGATGTGGAAAGTGATGCATCAAGGAATATAGCCATCAGTGTGTGTGTCGGTGCAGCTGTACTTGTTCTCCTGATTCTGCTGCCTCTGATATTCTTTTATAGGTAGGTTGATTAAGCCCATTACCAAACAACAAAGCTTTAAGCTTGTCCAAATAGAAAGAGATTGCAGACAACACTTACAATGTACTGCCTTACAGTGAAGCCTAATTAGGCTCCAATTAAATCTCTGGAAACCATTGAAAAAAAAAAGATTAAAATCTTTCATTTTCATTTCCAATATTATTGTTTATAACCCTAGGATTGACAACAGACAAAAAGTTACCACAATAGCTCACCTTGAAAAAATCTCATTTTGTGCATATTCTTGTTTGCTCATAATTCTTAGATGGACTATCATTTGTATAACACTATACATTTGAGGTTTATATATATATAATTCAATATTCTAATTTAATCAAATTCTACATGCTTTTTAGCGAGCCGGGACTTTATGTCCGGGGAGCTAATGTCACAGCCCTAGTGTCGGCGTCAGCGTCGGCGTCAGCGTCGCGTCTTCAAAAACTTTAACCTGGTCTATATCTCAGGCACTATTAGAGATACAGACTTGATACTTCACACATGGATACCTCC
Source organism: Fragum sueziense (assembly GCA_963680895.1). Lineage (NCBI taxonomy): Eukaryota > Metazoa > Mollusca > Bivalvia > Cardiida > Cardiidae > Fragum > Fragum sueziense. The sequence continues at coordinate 16,045 of CAVMGG010000089.1, forward strand.
TGCCAAGACCTTTCATTTGGGACCACGACCTTTGACCTAGTGACCTTGACCTTGGAGTTTGACCTACTTTTAAAAAACTTTAACTTGGCCTATATCTCATGCACTATTACAGATAGAGCCTTGATATTTCACATATGGATACCTCATGTAATGACCTTGACCTTGAGGCCAGGACCTTTGACCTAGTGACCTTGACCTCTGACCTTGAACTCCTTTTTTTGTGACAAGCTCTCGTATAGGCGAGCTACGTTGTACGCGGACAACTCTTGTTATGGCTTCACTGGCCAAAGGCCAGTGGAGCTTTTGTCATGGCTCTGTGTCCGGCATGCGTCCGCCGGTCTGTGCGTGCGTAAACTTTTTGTTCTCCGAAATAACTGGACCAATTTCAACCAAACTTCACAGGAATCTTCCTTGTATGAACCTCTTCCATATTTTTTAAAGAAATTCCATGGAGAACTTGATTTTTGATTAAGTTAATTAACTCAAATTTTCGAAAAATCTTTAAAAAATTTATTCTCCATAACTAATGGACCAATTTCAACCAAACTTCACAGGAATCTTCCTTGCATAAATCTTTTCCAAATTACTCAAAAATGTAATTTCTGTGCAGATCTTAAATTTGAATTCAATTAATTTAATTTTCCAAATTCAAAAAATCTTCTTCTCCAAAACTACTGGACCAATTTCAACCAAACTTCACAGGAATTTGCTTTGAATGAATCTCTTTTAAATTCCATAAAATAATAATTCCATGCAGAACTTGTACATGTATCTTAATTAAATTAAATTTTCGAAACTTAATCTTTAAAAATCTTCTCCAAAACTACTGGACCAATTTCAACCAAACTTCATAGGAATCGTCCTTGTGTGAATCTCTTCCAAACTCATTCAAAAAACTAAATTCAGTGTAGAACTGAAATGTTTATTAAATTAATTAAATTGAATTTTTGGAAAATCTTTTCCAAAACAACAGACCAATTTCAACCAAACTTTACAGGAATCTTCCTTGCATAAATCTCCTTTAAATTCCTTAAAAAATCCGTTTAGAACTTAAGTTTTGATTAAATTAAACTTTCAAAAAACCTTCTTCTCAAAAACATCCTATTGTATTTCGTTATAATTTAGCCTGAAAGCTCAATGTACATTGATAGAATTCGATGGAACGAAAAACATGGCTGTTGTGGGCTGGGCTTAATTTTCTCTATATGAAACATAGTGTAATTTTAAGAAAATCTTAAAAAACATTTCTCCTCCATGACCACTGGATTTCATTGATGTGTAGCATGAATCTTCTGTGGATAGACCTCTATTGTATTCTTTGAAGAATTTCATAGTCTAAAAATCTAAAGTATAAAAGCCAGTGGAGCGATACAAGGCCATCATGACCCTCTTGTTTTTCTTGTTTCAAACAAACAAACTGTCCAAAGATTTGTGCAAATAGCTGGTCTTTCCCAATTATGCTCTTTCCTAAAAGCCCTTATAGAAAAGATATAAAACTTCTGCTTCATATGAAAGGTCTACTTCAGTCATTTTATACTTGATTTACTTGTTACTTTTCAGGGGTACAATCTGACAGATGGTTTGGTTATGCGACGTTGGAAGAAGGCAGAATAGCAGACTCCAGCAAAGCTCCGGAGCATCAATATGATAACCCCCTACACAAGGAAAATAATTTGTGAACAAATTCCATTAATTTGAGCAAATACGCCAAATAGAAAATCTTACATATTATGGATTTCATTTGACCTGACTCTGACCTTTATTCAAAATGTGTTCATATTTCGCATATAGCATAACATTCTTCAAAAAGACTTGTATCATAGTACACAGATATGTAACATGTATACAAGGAAAAAAGTAAATCATTGTTTTGATAAGGCCCAGGCGTGTAATTTATGATTATAAAAGCTAAAGCTGCGCCATATGAAATAGAATCTGTAATACCTTCATTGAAAAATGCTTGGAATAATATTGAGGGAAAAAAAAAAGAAAATACTGATGAAAAGATACAAAATATTGTGAGAAACTGTTTATAGTTTTACAATGATAAACCTTTCACAATCGTACCTGGCTTAAACAGCATTCGAAAATTTTTTGGGAAAACGGATAGACAATAAAACCTGGTCACCAGCATTTCCTCCTTTTGTCTCAATATTTTCGTAGTAAAATTGTACAATGGTCAAAGTCAAATACCAAATCCAATTATTTAGCTCACCTGAGCACGAAGCATTCAAGGGGAGCTATTGAGGTCATTTTCTGTCCGTCTGTCTGTTCACATTTTCTTGTTAACACTCTAGCATCTACAAATTTTAACCAATCTTGACCAAACTTGGTCAAACATGTATGACATTTTGGGCAAGAACTGACCAGGAAGTCTGGAGTTTTTGGCCCTTGGATGTCAAAAAAGCTACTTTTGACTTTGTTAACACTCTACCATTTACAAATATTGACCAATTAATATAAATCTTGGACTTATATGTTGGTAATCATAAGATTGGACCAGAAAGTCATGAGTTATGTGCCCTTAAATTTGACAAAATTGTTGTTTTGGACTATTTTCGACTTTGTTTACTCTTTAGCTTCAATTATGGAAAAATCAAGACTAAACTTAAACACAATGATACGAATAATAAGATCTCTTATGATTGGACCGGGTCACAAGTTATGTGCCCTTGAATGAAATTCTGGTTTTCGACTGTTTTCGTCTTTGTTTGTACTCTAGCATCTACAATTATTGACTAATCAAGATGAATCTTGGAAAAATATTAATGACTTTAGATCTCAGATAATTTGGAAATTACGACTAATCGGATCAGTCGTAATGAGTTATCTGCCGTTAAATTTGAGGAAATTGCTCTTTTCGGCTTTGTTTTTACTCTTGCAACAACAAATATCCACCAATTAAAATGAAAGTTTGACACAATATTGGTTACCATAAAATCTCAAATGAGTTCGATTTTCCGTCTGGTCGGATAAAAAAGGCCTTTAGTTATGTGCCCTTGAATTTGACAAAATAGCTGTTTTCGACATTTTTACCCTAACAACCACAAATAGTGACCTATCAAGACAAAACTTGAACATAATGTTGGTTAATACCATAAGATGTTGAATGATTTTGAATTTCTGCATAACAAGACTAGAAGCAAGTGAGGTATCTGCCCTTGAATTTGACAAAATTGTCGTTTTTTACTTAGGACCATTATGGTCCTCTTTTTTTAACCCTTTTCCAAGCGACAAAATCTTAGGGCTGTCCAAATTGAAAGTTGTTACAAACAACAAAGCGCATGTAATTAAATGTTAGATTAGTGTACAATACAGTTCAGAAAATATTTAAGCAAAATAAAGGAAGTGCTGGTTATCATCACTTCTTTTGCCTCAATGTTTTCCACAGCCTCGTCTATTTGGGGCGTCAAAATCAGGTCTTGTTTGGGAAAGGCTTAAATAAATGAAGCTATATGGTTATTAATGTTGAACAAAATTTGTTCTATGTTATTGTAATTAAAAATTTTGAGCACTTCATGTTATAACAAATAACTTTTTACATGATTTTTAGCTCACCTGAGCACGAAGTGCTCAAGGTGAGCTATTGTGGTCACTCAATGTCCGTCGTCCGTCCGTCCGTCCGTCCGTCTGTCCGTCCGTCTGTCCGTCCGTCCGTCCGTCCGTCTGTCTGTCAACAATTTGGTGTTAACACTCTAGCATCCACAAAAGTTGGCCAATCTTAATCAAACTTGGTCAAAGCAAGTATGGTCATAAGTTCTCGGACAAGTTCGATTATGGGCCTGATCGGACAAGAAAGTGCGGAGTTATCTGCCCTTGAATGTCAAAAATAGCTAGTTTTGACCTTGTTAGCACTCTAGCATCTACAATTATTGATCAATCAAGACAAAACTTGGACATAATGTTGGAGACCATAAGATCTGGGATGAGTTCAATTTTCAGTCTGATCTGACCAGAGAGACGAGAGTTATGTGCCCTTGAATTTGACAAAATTGCCATTTTTGGCAGTTTTCGACCTTGTTTACACTCTAGAATCTACAATTATCAATCAATCAAGACAAAATTTAGACACAATGTTGGGGATCATAAGATCTTAGATGAGTTTCATTTTCAGTATGATCTGATCAAAAAGTCAAAAGTTATGTGCCCTTGAACTTGACAAAATTGCCGTTTTTGACTGTTTTCGACCTTGTTAACACTCTAGAATCTACAATTATGAATCAATCAAGACAAAACTTGGACACAATGTTTGGGATTATAAGATCTTGGATGAGTTTGATTTTCAGTCTAATCTAATCAGAAAGTCGAGAGTTATGTGCCCTTGAACTTGACAAAGTTGCCGTTTTTGACTGTTTTCGACCTTGTTTACACTCTAGAATCTACAATTATTGACTAATCAAGACAAATTTTGGACACAATGTTGGAGACCATAATATCTTGAATTGATTTGATTTTCAGTCTGATCTTACCAGAAAGACGAAAGTTATGTGCCCTTGAATTTGATAAAATTGCCATTTTCGGCTGTTTTTGACCTTGTTTGCACTGTAGAATCTACAATTATTAATCAATCAAGACAAAACTTGGACCCAATGTTGGGGATCATAAGATATTGGATAAGTTTGATTTTCAGTCTGATCTGATCACAAAGTGGAGAGTTATGTGCCCTTGAATTTGATAGAATTGCCATTTTCGGCTGTTTTCGACCTGTTTTACACTCTAGACTCTACAATTAGTAAAGACAAAACTTGGACACAATGTTTGGGACCATAAGATCTCAGATGAGTTCGATTTTCAGTCTGATCTGATCAGGAAGTCGAGAGTTATGTGCCCTTGAATTTGAAAAAAAAAACTGTTTTTCGGCTGCTTTCGACATTGTTTATACTCTAGAATCTACAATTATTTATCAAGACAAAACTTGGACACAGTTGGGCACCATAAGATCTCGTAAAAGTTGGATTTTCACAACGCTATTGACCATAAGTTCGTTCTCAGTCTTAAAGTCATAAATATTAATTGAATTGAACAAAAGTGTTGTTCATATCATTTTGGTTCAGGTGAGCGATATAGGACCATCATGGTCCTCTTGTATAATGCTTAATATCAATGTTCAAAGTTGCACGTGTGATAATGTATACTGTATGTGTAGATATTTTCGCGGAATGGCCCCATTTTCGGGTTTTACTAATATTCGTGCAACTTTGAATTCGCGGTGAGACGAAATAAGAATTCTTAATTTCGCGCACAGCCAAATGAAAGTAAGTGAATGGGAAAAATTCGCTCTTATTTTCAGCTTTTTTAACACTCGGGAATAAACTAGATTAATGAGTATTGCTTTACTGTAACTGATTATTTTCTTTATGCATTCTAGTAAAGTGTTTGCTATTTCAAACGAACAATGTCAAACAATGCACTGTCCGAGTAAGTGTTAAATGGTTAGCATGATATTCACACATTTATTGTTCAATTAGTCTTAATCTCTTGACACCTTGTTTATTAATCAAGACAATGCAATATTTACACATGTAAACTGACGGTATATTCGGGTATTGTTAATAATAAACATACATTTGGCACTTACGCGAAAATTAAACTATTAATGAAAATTGGGAGTACAAATATTCGCGCAATCATGAATTCGCGGTACGATGGTCTCCTGCGAATATAGCGAAAATTAGAAGCCTGCGAATATTTCTACACATACAGTATAGAATTTGGTTAATGTCTTCTAGATACAGAAAACTAGCTAAGCTATTGTTACAGTTATGTTGTTTATTATGAGAGTTATTGTGTGTATGCAGGAATAAGATTGCCTGCCTGTCCAGCCAGTCATTCATTTGAATTTTTGGGCCATATCTTCTATGTAAATACTTGTTACTTAACAGTTTCCCAAAAGGCAAGAATTTGGACTGTTTCAGTTTAAAAGCTGCCTCAGAAGAAAAACATGATATTGATAAAGTTTGTGATCAATGTAGCACAGAAATTATTTAGACAAAAGTAGAAAATGAGGATAATCAGCATTTTCTTCTTCTTAAAAAATTCCCAATCTCTTTCTATCAGGGACTTTAAAATCAGACCTTGTTTGGAAAGGGTTAAGTTAAGGAGAAGTACACAGGTATATTAACTCTGTTACTTTTGTAATTTATTGCCCTTTGTTATTAGCTCACCTTAGCACGAAGTGCTGAGGGTGAGCTATTGTGATCGCTCACCGTCCGTCTGTCTGTCTGTCTGTCCATCCGTCTGTCCGTCCGTCCACAATTACTAAAAAATCTTCTCCTCCCAAACTATAAGGCCTAGAGTCTTGAAATTTTGTATGTAGCATGGTCTCAAGCCCCTTTACCAAAATACTTCAAATTATTGTGATAAAAGGAAAATTGGCCCTATGTTGTGGGTATCGAATTTCATACAGAAACAAAGAAGGAAATCTTGCACAATCATCTTCTCCTGAACCATTTGGCCTAGAGCATTGAAATTTTGTGAGTAGAATCATCTCAAGGCCCTCTACAGAAATACCTAAAATTATTGTGATAAAAGGAAAATTGGCCCTATGTTGTGGGTATCGAATTTCATACAGAAACAAAGAAGGAAATCTTGTACAATCATCTTCTCCTGAACCATTTGGCCTAGGGCATTGAAATTTTGTGAGTAGAATCATCTCAAGGCCTTCTACAGAAATACCTAAAATTATTGTGATAAAAGGATAATTGGCCCTATGTTGTGGGTATCGAATTTCATATAGCGACAAAGAAGGAAATCTTGTACAATCTTCTTCTCCTGAACCGTTTGGCATAGAGCTTTGAAATTTTGTGAGTAGAATCATCTCAAGGCCCTCTGCCAAAATACTTCAAATTATTGTGATACAAGGAAAATTAGCCCTATTTTGTGAGTATCGAATTTCATATAGAGACAAAGAAGGAAATCTTGTACAATCTTCTTCTCCTGAACCGTTTGGCATAGAGCTTTGAAATTTTGTGTGTAGAATCATCTCAAGGCCCTCTACCAAAATACTTCAAATTATTGTGATAAGGAAAATTGACCCTATGTTGTGGGTATCGAATTTCATATAGAGACAAAGAAGGAAATCTTGTACAATCTTTTTCTCCTAAACTGTAACTGTTTGGCATAAGGCTTTTGAAATTTTGTATGTAGAATTGTCTCATAATGATACAATCTTCTCCAATTCTGTTTATCAGAGATCCATAAGGTAAATTTTGTATAACTCTCTACTACCAGCAATGTTTAGATTGTTTTTTTTTAATGAACGTTGTCCGGAAGTTGTGTATGTGAGATAAGACAAAAATTATCATCTTGATGATCTCTAAGGTGAGCGATATAGGGCCATCTTGGCCCTCTTGTTTCTAACAGTATACACTGACAAAGCCCCTGTGAGGGAAAGGGTTCTCTTGTAACAATGATGATAATTTGAAATGTTCTGCACCTTTTTTCATGGCATATTTCTATTATCTGTTTGCTATGTATTTGTTGTAACCCTCTCCCTGACTGCACATTTTAAGGCTGACCAGGTTTCTAAGCTTGTGTGGACTATGAAATAATTGGTGTCAAAGTAGAAACTTTGTATAATATTGAGACAAAAGGATAAAATGCTGTTTATCAGCATTTTCTTCTTTTGCTTCAATGTATTCCAAAGCTTTTGTTATTGGGGACATGAAAATTGGGTCTTGTTTGGGAAAGGGTGTATCAATACACTATCTCTTATTTATCTACTATTGAAATGGCTTTAAAAAATATTGTATTAAACAAAGAACATGTTGGTAAACCAGCATTTTCTTTGTTTATAACAATGTTTTCAAAAACTTTAAAAGCTTTCTGCGTCAAATTTTCGAAACTAAGAAGGTACTCGTATTCACTTTCTATACAATTACGGCGATATAAGTAACTTAATCTTTTCCCGAACAATACCTGGTTTTAATGTCCCTTGTAGAGTGTCCATTGTAGGCTTTGAAAAACATTGATGCAAAAGAGGAAAATGCTGTAACCAGCATTTTTAGCTCCACTGGCCTTACACGCCAGTGGGCTATTGTCATGGCAATGTGTCCGTTGTGCGTGTGTCAGTGCGTCCATGCGTGCATCCGTAAACTTTTTCTTTGAAAATCTTCTAAAAACCTACTGGATGGATTGCTGTCTCAAATTCCATAAAAGAATTTGGATTGAACTAGAATAAATGGAGTTATCTGCCCTTGAATGTCATAAATAACTGATTTTGACTTTGTTTTTATTCTAAAATCGACTAATATATACCAATCTACACAACTTGGACATAATATATATGACCACAATATCCTGCCTTGGTGTAATTTTCACTTTGATCGGAATCTTACATCATGAGTTTTGTGCCCTTGAATTTGAAACTTGAATTTTTCACTCTCACAAACATAAATTTTAAAGCATCCCATACAACTCGTCGTGCGTCCTTATAAATCCTACGTTTTAAAAATCTGTGAAGACCCACAGTTTAAAACGACGCACGACGGGTTGTAAGAGAGGCTTAATAAAATATGTACATTCAAAGCATATTAAAAGTATGAATCTCTTTTGAGGAAAGTATGCCTTCCTAGCGATTTTATGCCCCCGTATCGACAGGTCTTCTTCAGGGTCCATTTTGTTGTCAGCAGCTTTAAATTGGTCTACCCTAAAAGTTTGCTGTTTGGGAAAGGGTGAATGTCATATTTTTTGGCATGACATTCAATACTCGTTCATTTCATAGGGCTGTTCTTGCAAAATCTTGTTTCATACACGTATCTTTTCATTGTTAAACCATTATTTTTATGTATTTTCGTACTGTAAACAGATTATGGAAAAGTATATATTTTAATAAAGAATAAATTTTACAAAGCGAAACATTGTTTCTACGCTCATCATTAAACTTTCCCGTGTATTTAGCTAGGAATTACGCACCTGTCGCCTGATCAACTATGCGACTAGTAACAAGCGTACAGTATCACTAGTCACGATGCTTCCTGAACAAAGTGTACGAATAGTGTACGGTGGTTAACCCACGTGACTCATGGGAAGCGTTCACACCGAAAAATCGTCTGCTTCAAGTATATTTTGTGTTATCTCTCAGCTAATGTTCTACGGATTTTGACTAGATAAAGTGCACCGTACACGTCTTTGAGAAGACAATTCCTGGTTTCAACTCACTCCGCACAAAATCTCTTAAAAGTTTGAAGAAACTATGGGATTCTGTGCAGAGTGAGTTAGGATCGGGAGTGACATTCTAAAAGGCGCGTGCAGTGCAATTTGTATCGTCAAAATCCGTAGAGTGCAAGCTGAGAAATGGATCAAAACATACTTGAAGATTGATTGATATTTTTTCGGTGTGAACGCTTCCTGAAAGTCACATGGGTTACCCATCGTGTAGTGTCACCATTAAAATGTACAAAATGTTTTAAAAACGGCGGATTTCGTCCATATCGCCGGTTTTCGAAAAAAAGGAAGAAAAAAAAGTCGTTACTACAGCTTATTTTGAGTTGTAAAATAATGTTGTTGGCAGTGTAACCGATGTTTTAGTCTAACCTAAAATAATGCTGCCATTAGAACTTAAGAAGTCGACGGTGATGGCAGTGTAACCAATGTATTACTCTAGATAATGATGCCTTTACAACTTATGGTGTTGGCAGTGTAACAAATGTTTGACTGTAAATAATGCTGCCTTTTAGAACATTATTCGTCGCTTTTCAGTTAAAATCACGTAACTGCAGTTTGTTTTAACCTGTAGTTACGACGTTTTCGTTGAAAAGCAGCGATATGAAATCCATGGTGTTGGCAATGTATTTCTCTATATATTTTCATATTTTTTTGACCGGTCAGGGGGCAACGACCCAATAAGTATGGTTAAGAATATAGGCTATACTCGCTTATAAAACCATACAGACAATTACAACACACACGATTTAGCTGGATCTTATTTAATACTGGGTCTGTATGACAGACCAATTTTGATGTTTTACGGTCTTGATGTTGGCGCAGAATCGAGTATGTGATTAAGCTTTTACATCAGTTTTTACATGGTAAAGGCGGACCCACAGGGTGTGAAGGCTCGGTTACGTACAATTCTTCGCACATATCGAGTCCACATCACGTCTACAAACTGTTGGACGTAATATTTAGTCGTGCATTGGGCGGGGTATTGCACTGGACTTCCGTTCCAATTCCTAAATTGCCTAATCACGTCTTAAGCACTGACATAGCAGGACCTATCACGTCAAGGCAATGAAACAATAGGGCATCGCTCATCGGAGAGCCTCAAGACATACTATGCAAATTTATAAGCGCCATGAATTTTGGAAAGGAATCATGTGACAATTGCACTCTTTTAATTTCAAAGCAAGGTTTTGGAATGGATTGTCAAATAAATTTATATGTATTAAGAATCAGGAAACATATATTTTCATTGCAAAGCGATAAATTGGGAAGAGGTCACTGTGAAAAAAAAGAAACTCTCGATCTTGAATTATGACAGGAGACAATTCTAAAGCAATCCCTTTCTGCCAGTTTCTGGGATGGCATTTATCATCCATTCGAACTCTAAATTTTACACAATGCATCTTGCATACGTCTCATCCAATAAGGCATTTACGCGACAGTTTGAAAGCTGCTACTGAAGAGAAAAAAATATGGAGATAAAGATCGAATTTTAGTTTGATAGCAGAGAAAATGGTGACCAAAGGCAGAACATACTGATAATCAGCAATTTCTTCCGTTGTCCTTACCATTATGGGCGAGAAATTAAGGTCTTGTTCAGGCAAGGGTTAATCCGTGATATGGCATTACTTACGCAGTGGAACAGCATTTGAGTGCAATAATCCCTACAGGGCATGACTAAAAGAAACTGTTACCACGTCAAACACCAACAACGTCCAATAGATTTTAGACGTGATGTGGACGCGATATGAACGAAGCGTTGTATTTGACCGGGCCTTCATGACCTGTGGGTCCAATTTTTCCATAGGGCGGATTTGGTGCATTTGTAACGCGCTTGACTTGTTACACAAGGGTCGCAGGTTCGATTCCCCCGCCTCTTCTGTCTTTCAGATGAGACTTTAAACTGAGGTCCTGTCTCCATATGACCCTAGCAATTGAGTGGGACGTTAAAACTCCATTAGCCTTAGCCAACTTTTCCACGAAGACTAGAGTAAAGGCATGGTCATATGTACACAAATCCGCACCCACATTACGGCCGGAACACGTCAAAAACAGTCTGTCGCACTGCGCATAAAGCTCCTACAGACGAAAAAAGGGATGTAGATGAATATTGAAACTGAATATGAATTAGCAAAGGAAATGTTAGGACAAAGGCAGAAAATGTTGATATTCAGCATTTTCTTTCGATGTCTCCATATTTTCCTAAGCCTTTACCATTATGGACGTGAAATCAAAAGTCTTTTTTCCGGAAGGGGCTAAGCCGTGATGTGGCAGTACTTAGGCAGTGGAACAGCAGTCGAACACAATTCACAAATGAAAATGCCTTATCACATACACAATTCTGTTTTCAGTAATCGTCAAAATTGGTCTGTCGTATGTAGCATATAGGCCTACTGGACCTCAGAAATAATGCACCACTTTTTCTTGTTTTATATTTTTTCAACAAAATCTTCCATTTTGTTGGCACAGTGTTTTATGGTATCCACCGGACACTAAGCAGGCCCGTAGGAAGCAATTTCAAATGGGGGGGCTAAAGCCCAAGTCCTGAATATTGGGGGGGGGGGCTAATTTGGATTTTCCCAAAATTTTCAGTGTGAAATTAAGAAAAATCGGCATTTTTGGCAAACATTGGGGGGCTTAGCCCCCTTTAGCCCCAACCCCCTGTTCCTACGGGCCTGCTAGGTATGCACACAAAACACTCTTAAGCACAAAATCCATCAATCCGTGACGCTAGCCGTCCAAACTTGGTAAACAGGTTTTCTGCACGTGCCGCAGTTTTGACATCGTGCACAAACCAGCATATCGGTGCATATGGTACATGCAGTCGATGAAAGAAAGAAAACACCCATACGTTTCATCGGTCGGAAGTTTTCAATACTTTAAACAATGTCAAGACTTTCAAGACTATTGTTAGGCTGCATGCAGTGATGACGTCACGGCCTTTTGTATTCATTACAAGACTTTTGGCTGGCTTAGAGAACGTTTCCAACAAACAGGCACAGTACTGCGCTGTCCGGAAAGGGGTGCGCCAATGGTTCCAACTGCAGCTCAAAATGTATACTTGTTCAAGTGCAAAGTAATTAAGGGATAGTGGAGTGTCATGCCAAAGACCAGAATCCAAAATGTGATCAGTTGCATGCGCTGACGAAGTACTGGTTGTATTGCTCTGTAAAGTGGTCACACGCAGTCCTGGTTTTTTGACTTTCACGTTAGAGGGTAGTCACGTTTGTGTTCTCGTCAAGCTTGATTGCCTTAATGTAGCTAACATTTTTTTTACCAGAAACGAATAAACTGATATCAGTTTTGGTAGTGGTTGTACAGTTTGAAAAAGTAACACAATAAAGAAAGATATGGTGAAAATGTCAGTGGTGCGTTATTTCTGAGGTTCAGTATATTTGTAACACAATTGCATGTGACAAGGCATTAAGGTCCGGTTAAATACCACTCTGCGTCCATATCGCATCACCGCTAATCACTGTCTTCTTTTTAGCTCACCTAAGCACCAAGTGCTCAAGGGTGAACTATTGTAATCGCTAACTGTCCGCACGTCAGTTTGTCTGTTCGTCCGTCCGTCTGACCACAATAACTCTCCAAAACCGAGGTCTATTGATTAACCATCAAATATGACCTCTGCCGTTTTTGATAAACCAACAGCCTATTTGGTCGTCATAATCTAATTTTAGAACATCGTTTGAATTATCGAATCAAAATCATTCAGTTTTATCGTGCATGATCATTACGTATACATTGCGTCGCTTCTATTTTTGGCTGAAGCCGGTAACATTTGAATTATCGAATCAAAATCATTCAGTTTTATCTTATTTGATTACGTATACATTACGTCGCTTCTATTTTTGGCTGAAGCCGGTAATTTGAAGCGTCAGCCAATGAATGCTTGTATCAGATTTTTAAATTGTTTTTTTGTGTATAGCCAACGATTGGATACCGAAATCCCGCCAAGGCCCCGAGATTAGACGAGAAATGACCCCGCGAGAACAGAGCATCATTCTATCATAATGGAATGAAGAGAGAATGTGCTCTGTTCGTAAGAGAGTAGACCACAATATAAAAAATAATAAATTAGATTGTGTTTGAATAGATATTTATAGAAAAGTCACAAGAACACACATTACATCAAGAAAGTTATGAGGGTTTTTTCTTTTTTAGAATTTTACAAAATGTAGTTACAATTGTTTTGCACTAAGTCCTTTGATCGCTCTATGTTGTGGCTTCCTGCACAGAAAAAAGTGCACAGAACGTGTGTGTGTTGCATACATATTATATATATATGACCCAATACTAGTATATGAGGACCCAATACTAGTATAGGCTATATATATTTAGGACCCAATAAAAATGTACATTTGTATATTCATCACCCTTTACTGTTTCAATTTTTATTCAAGTAAAAATGGAAGCATTTCTGTATCATAGTCCTTTTGTGCAGCGCCCCTCCCCCCCCCCCCCGACTGATATAAGACACCATTAACTGAATTTTAACTTTCCTACTGTTAATAGACCTCAACTCAGGAATTACTGTTGCCGGTAACATTTGATTTCACATGCAGTTATTAAGACTGGTCATTCGTAATGACATAACGTGTGGACGTCTAGAATTTCGCAAGTCACTGATTCTGCCAAGTTGTTGGAATTGCCTCAAAATTCCGATACTACGATTCTCTCACCAAAAGGTCAGACGACCTCTTTCATGAGCATTACAGTCTGTATATAAGCGTGCATTTTGACATAAACGTGTCAAATAACGCGTTAACGTCGAACGTCCGTGTGTGTGTAATTAAAGACACTAAGTCGGACCCATACAAGAGATATTTCATGTAAATGTCTCTAATCTAAACTAAAAATTAACAAATTCAAATAAATAAAGTAAAGAAATACCGCACAATTACTTTTCCCGTTACTATATGCTGTTTTGTCGTGCATATGACGGGGTGTTGTACTGAACTGTTGTTCCACTTCCTAAGCACTTTTTATCATGGCTTAAGGGGGCTCAAGCTAGATATTTAAGGTTTGAGAAAAAGATCGGACCGTCAGAATTTTCGTCATTGAATGGTGCACTGCATTATCAGAGATCAAAAGGAAAATAATTTTGGCTAATTTTACCTATCAAGGTCCAGTTTTATCAATGTTTTCCAAGTGTTACTTTAATTAAATACTAAGTTTGGTAGTACTAAATTAAATGCATTCGAATTTCGGACAGAAATGATTACTCAGATTGGCCAATCCGTACTACAGTTCTTGATTTCTTTTACCTGATAGTATATTCAATGACCTAACATGACTGTAAAAAGTAAAAGTTGACAGTGAAAAACAGTGGAGCGATTTGGACGCAGAGTTGTATTTGATTACATACAAATCAGCGTCCAAAAATATGCTGTACTTTTGATGTTTTTCCGGTCGTGATGTTGTACTTAACCGGACCTTGTCACATACGGCTGTGTTAAAATACCAATGTTTACGTGTTCCAGACACAGAGTTTCACTTAAACACAAAAGAAACTGTGCACTTTGTACCTTTAGACTTTCTCAGAAATTCCGGATATAATTTTGTCGACAGACGGAAAATGGACACACCGCCATAACAGTAGCTCACTGGTCGTCACCCGTTGGCCAGAAGCTAAAAATTAGGATTTTTTCTAAACTAATTTTGTTGTTATTATTTTTTTTGTCAGACACAAACTACAATGTCTGTTATCTTTAGGTAGTCTGTACAACCGTCAATATTTATATTTATGTACATTCATTCAATGCAGCTTAACTACACTCAGGGACACTTTAAAGCAACACTAACATTTTTCATAATAACCAAAACAAGAGATTCTCAGGACAGTCAAGCGCTACTATCAAGTGCTGAATAGTAAAAAAAAAGCCCGAAGAGGGTAAAAAATCCTTTTAACAAATGTCAGAGTAATGAATCGTTGTTTAGAGCTGGTATTATGGTCACAAATGCATGTGTAAAATAGAAAGGAATTGTCGTTATATAAAAAAAATATTATCACAGATATATATGGAAGTTGCACATAAGTCCATAGAGTTATGTGCCTTAAGTCCTGATGGCATGCAAGTAGGTTTCCAAAATATATACCGGTATTACGTTTGCAGATTGACATGATTGAGTTTTACTATATAAATAAAGGTAACACTCAATCATGTCAATCTGCAAACACAATATATACATGATACACATGTATCAAACTTAATCTCATCAACTTATTGGGTCTCTACTCTGAAACCCATTTATTGGGCCCAACCATAAATAGCCGTATTATGGACATGTACACGGGTTCAAGTTTCTTACTACTGATAGAACATGTATACGAATATAAATGAGTCTTTAAAGATTCGTGTCATATTGTTAACATATCCTTTATTCTCTTTAAATAAATAACCTGATTTTAATTAAGATTGTGAAAGTCAATATCTGCAACGAAAGACCAGGTAAATTGCATCTCTAAGAATTCAAGATGGCGGGAAAAGGTGCATTCTTACAAATAACAAGCACAATGTATTGTCTTTTGGTTTGCAACTTTTTTTTAGAATGATATATAAAACATATATTATGTAAAAACATATTGATGTGCTTATATCAGCAGCTTCGTGTATTCACTAGTTACATACTACGTCTTAAATAAGCCCGAAAAATGTGCTTGTTTCCTGTCAATGTGTTTAATAGTCCGTAAATATTGACCCGAACCTGTTGAATATGCAATAAGTAATTGTGATGCGGAATAATCTCTCTCGGATATAGATTGGTTCGAGAAAATGGAGAAGCATGTGCAGAATACAAAGTAAAAAATCTTATGGAAACTATCGACTCAGCTTGACAGTGTATTATTGCTGGCATGTATGGATTCTTCCGTGTCACAATCACTGGTGGTGAACTCGGCCAAAGCGAGGGACGTTTTTCGCTACAACAAGGTACAGATATTTTGCGTTTAAATGTGAGTTTAAAGATCTGAAGAAAACAGATCTAGTAATCAAATCTTTAATACAGGGATTGGCTGAAATTCAAATTCAAAATATTGTTATCTTTGTAAACTCAATTCTAATATTGGGCCAATATTTTATACAACATTATTGGGTCATGTATATTCTACTATTGGGTCAATCATTTATACAACATTATTGGGTCATGTATATATTCTATTATTGGGTCGATATTTTATACAACATTATTGGGTCAAAGCCCCAACTATTTATTGGGCCTGACCCAACAAGTTGGTGTAGCATGGTTTACCCCCTTCTCCTTTGATTTTCTCATATATATTCGTATACATGTTCTATCAAGACAGTAAGAAGAAAGTTGAACCCATGTACATGTTCATAATACAGCTATTTCTGGTTGGGCCCAATAAGTTGGTTTTAGAGTAGAGTCCCAATAAGTTGGTGAGTTTAAGTATATATATATATATATATATATATGTAAGGCATGGTTTGTGGGTCATGTCTTTGTATCATGGGTTGTGGGATCATTTTTTCCCGGGGGGCAGGGAGATAATAAGTGCTATATTTGGAAGTATTTCGAGATGTACAATGCATCTATCGACTTCATTTTACTTTATTTTTGTTTTTACAAAAAAAGTTATAGATATCATTGTGGGACATTACACTGTGGGTCAATGACCCACAATGCTATATACAATATTTATATTTTTGTATTGTGGGTCATATCCCACAACCCGTTCTAAAGAGAATATACAATATATAAAATATTTTTTTTTGTATTGTGGGTCATATCCCACAACCCGTTCTAATGCGAATATACAATATATAAAATATATATTTGGGGAATGTGGGTCATATCCCACAACCCATATCATTTAACTATTTATGCAAAGCGTTCTATTTGTTGAACATAGTCCATAGACATAGTTGCAGTAATGCAATCCCAGAAGAAACGCGACGTCTCATCAGGGTTTACACGGTTTGCTAAAAAAAGGAATGCCAGTATACATATAATGTTAGGTACCCTAAAATGTTAAATCATAATATGGACATTCAACACACAAAAATGGAAGCGTCCACTCGGCACAAATGTATATATGCACCTCTCGGTGCGAACATGTCCTGTTTGACAACTTATTATTAGGATGTTAGATCAGAGCAGCGTTTCGTCGCTCTTTAACAAAAACCTCGTGACTGCAGCTTCTTTTAAGCTGAAGCCACGATGTTTTTGTTGAAAAGCAGCGATTTTCTTCTGATAGGCTGTCTGTTCTTAAAGACTTGCAGACTTTCTATTGTCAGTTAGCGTTTTATACTTGCATTTTGTCATCTGTAACTGCTTTCAATTTGGATCAGTCTAAAATTTTGTCATTTCATGGAGAAAGTTGTATCTTTCAAAAACAATCTCATTGGTTTGATTTTGGTGCTGAATGAACTTGAGGCAGCTATTTCGATATACAGATCTGTGGATGAATTTTATCATTTACCAGACAAGACCTCAATAACATCAAAAGGTTAGAAAACATTGAGACAAAAGAAATAAACTGCTAGTAACCAGCAATTTCTACTTTTGCTTCAATTATTTTCTGTACTATATCGTACATAGATATTGTCTATCACCATCCATTTTGTCACTTTCAAATTGGACCGGTCCAAAAATGTGTCTTACATGAAAACGGAGTATACTTCGAAGTTATCTATTCATTGCATGGGATGAATGTTATTGCACAGTAAGAGATCGGGTAGGCCAAAGAATATGTGGGATGTTCAAAGTACATGTATTACTTGACCACAGAAGAAAATTCGAAATTTTATTTCACAAATATTTACCATTATACAGAGCTTGAAAAAACATTAATTGCTTTCGGCTCCTGCAATGAGTTGAAGACCCGTAATTACACTACGGAAACCCTTCTTATTACATTTTATTTAAATGAAAGTGAACACAAACCCTTGTCGATATGGGATGTAGAGTCATACTTCTACCTATAGGTCTACTGGTTTTTTAATTTACGAAAACTCCAATATTGTTGGGATTTTTCCCGTTTTGAATTGTAAAATGTTTTAAAAAATAACTGATTTTTTCTTCTTTTTTTCTTCATTTTGTTGTATGAGGAATTAATCATGCTTTGTGACGCCACAAAAATATAAAGGCCATGGAAAACATTGCGAAAAACGAAGAAATTCTGTTAACCCTTTCCCAAACAAGACCTGGTTTTGACGTCCCCATTAGAATAGGCTTGGGAAAACATCGAGACAAAAGAACAAAATGCCGATAATCAGCATTTTCTCCTTTTACCTCAATATTTTCAGTGCTATATTTGAGATAAGTCAACATGTATGTTGATGTATATGTACAGCGGCTATGAAACTACTAAATTGGCTGAATAGGAATGGGTTAACCCATTACCACACAATGACTCTTTTTTACTCCTCACAGGATAATGGCTTTGGAAAACATCGTGGAAAATGAAGAAATTGCTCGTGACAAGCAATTTCTTCATTTCCCACAATTTTTTCTACCATGAAAGACCGAAAAATGTTGAATTTCATACAAATGAAATTATATATTATCTGCAACATCTCTGAATTTGGAAAACCCCAAAATGCCACCGTTTGGTAATGGGTTAATACGTGATCGAAAATGGTTTGAAGCAGAGGAGACGCAAAACTTCATGGAGTTAATGGATGTGTTTGATCTGATAACACACGATAAAAAGTTATTGACAAACAAAATTTTATTTGGTCGTCAATTACTTTTTTATGAGGTGTAGTTAAACCCTTTCCCAAACAACAAAGGTTGTTGTAGATGACAAAACTGATGTTGATAAAGATAGGATTTATGCAGAATGTAGCAGAGAAAATATTGAGACAAAAGAAGAAAATAATGATAATCAGCATTTTCGTCATTAGCCTCAATGTTTTCCCAAGTCTTTTCTATTATGGATGTGTCTTGTTTGGGAAAGGGTCGAAAGACCCACCACATTCAGCAAATTCATTGCGTATTTTTTTGTCTTCTCTGCTTCAGCCCATTCTCAAATCGGTCAAGTTTTAACAGATTTATTAATTGTTGTTGTTGTTGCTGTTGTTTTATCACGTGATTCGCCGTCATCATAAGGGAACAACATGTGTCAGGTTGAACTGGATGGGTTGGTAAAAAATGACTTAACCCATTACTAAGAATTTTAAAATATGTTGCGGACGACAATTTCAAGTGAATGGACGTTTTTTTATTCTTCTGCGTAGACCATTGTGGGAAATGTTTGTCACAAACAATCTCTTCATTTTTCATGATGCTTTCCACAACGTCAACCTTTATCTTGGTGGGCGTCATTATGTGGGAATGCGTCAACTCGATCACGGATCTAGATCAGTCTTTACATTTAGCTTGAATGAATGGGATTTAACGGCTCTTTCACAACTGCTACTGTCATATTGCGGCGACTGTGGCACCTAACCGACATTTCTCCAAGCAGCATTATTACAATCCGAGCCTCCAGCTGCTATCTCACTTAACGGTATATGATTCACATTCATTTGTTAGGGACAGACTACGTCAAATGTCAGAAAGGATATTAATCGATATTGACCGAGCCAGGTTTCGAACCCACAGCCCCCGGTTGATAGACTCTGACGTTACCGACGAAGCTATACTAGCTTGGCTCTTGAGAAGTGCTGTCTAAATACCCGGTACAAAGGAACCGAGTTTTGGGGCTCTTGGTCAGCAATGTTTTGTAGACTCGACTGTTTCAAAATTAGTGAGACGTATAAACGACATGGGAGACCGCCCTCGTCCCTGTCAGCGAATTTTGGACGAATCGGCAATATGTGCAAGTGTCCTCGATCCCACTGACCTCCATTTATTCAGAAATTTTGAAATCGGCTAGCTTTGGGAGAGTCGTAGTTCATCCTGATTCAATTTGGCACTAATTGACCAAACGCCAAAAGATAGATCGCTCCGCCCAATGCAAAATCTAATACAAACAAAAGGGTCGTGTGCATTTTCCTGATCGTTCATTGGCTTATCGATTGTCTTGATTGTCAGCTGATAGATCGATACGATATCACGTAAAAATTAACCCTTTCCCAAACAAAACAATTTCAGGGTTGTCCAATTCGAAATCTGGTGCATTTTCTTCTTTTGTCTCAATGTTCTCAAGCCATTTCTAATAGGGTCGTCAAAACCATGTCTTGGTGGGTAGAGGGTTAAGACAAACAACGGGGTTGTGTGCAAATTTCCTGATCGTTCATTGGCTTATCGATGTTTTTGATTGACAGACGGCGTTTGGTCAATTCCTGATCAAAACTGAATTGGGACAAACATTTCAACATGCGCAAATTGGATTAGGAGTGATAAATTACTCCTGCTTATAGCCCCCTATATGAGAGGGATAAAATATGAATATTTATGAGCGTAACCAAGGAAAATAACAAATATTTGTTTATCTTAATAGCACTTAAAAAACTGTTGTAAATGAAGTTTTAAAGTAAATTATAACGCATTTAAGTTAATTTCATTAGCAATAAGAACAGTTTCCATCAGAACCGTTTAATAATGACATATATCTAAGGTACACAATACCATTTGCCAAATGTTTATTTCCATCGTTGTAAATTTCCTCATGTATGTATCAATTTTGGTGGCAATAAAATATGTTTAAACCAGGTACACAATACATTTTTTGCATTTTTTGTATCTTTTTTTTTTCGCAGCATAAAAAAATAATATCAATTATCTTAAATAATGCAAAATTTAATGAAACATTTGCTCGTAATTGTTTGATATAGATAGAACATTGGAATAGATCTCGGGGTTTGTGGAATATCTTGGGTCTGCCAAACTATTAAAAGTAATCATTTCTGTCGTATTTAAGTTGCGCCATGTCGTCTAATCGTCACTAAAACAATGTTTAATCGCATTCAAATTTAGTGTACGAGATATTTTTTCCAATCCTCGAAAATAAACGTCGCTGAAAATGAGAGTACAAAAGCAAGTCGCAACGAAACAATGTGTCGCATTGATGACCGGTTGGATGGGGATTCAAATGTACGTAGCTTTTTGCTGCAGACGACAAATAAGATGTTGATGAAGATTTTAAGATTTGTGTGCAATCTAGCAGACAATATTGAGACAATATGAGAAAATGTTGCTTGGGAAATTTTCTCCTTTTGTCTCGCTATTTCCCCAAGCCTTTTATACTAAGGATGACAAACACGGGTCTTGTTTTTGAAAGGCTTAGCGCAAACCACAAGCGTTGAACGGGGCGTTCAACCTTCATCTAGCCTCTCTTACAACCCGTCGTGCGTCTTTATAAATCATATGTCTTCGGAGATTTTTAAAACGTACGATTTATAAGGACGCATGACGGGTTGTAAGAGAGGTTCAAAGAATTGTCCGGTCAATTCTTTGCTGCGTGCAGTCTGCGCCGTAGTTGCGTCCACCAAAATCGTACGTTGCACGTGCGTGCATCGCACAACGATGCCTACGTTTTAGACGCAGACCGCACGCAAGAGCACGTTCGACCAGTTGTAAGAGATACTGAAGCCGGTCGTACGTGCTCCCGCGTCCATTCTGCGTCTAAAACTTACGTATTGTCGTGCGATGCACGCACGTGCAAAGTGCGATTTTGGATGACGCAACTACGACGCAGACTGCACGTATCAAAGAATTGATGGTAGAATTCTTTGCTACGACCATTTTGCGTCTATCAGAACGACAGGAGCACGCAAGACAGAAGAACTGAGCTCTTACGACAGACGTGCGTGTGACGCATGGAAAATTAAACAGAATTCCAAAAATAATCACAAAGAAGGCGCTTTTTCCACGAAAGAGATTCATACTTTTAACCTGTTTTTAATGTACATGTTTTAAGCCTCTCTTACGACCCGTCGTGCGTCTTTAGAAATCGTGCGTCTTCGGAGATTTTTAAAACGCACGATTTATAAGGGCGTACGACAGGTTGTAAGAAAGGCTTAGACAATGAAACATTTTATGGTACAGTTGATCCTTTCCGAATAGGCAAAACATAAGATTTTTCCAATTTGAAAGCTAATGCATATGACATATTTACTCGATGTTAATAAAGAAAGCTAGGATAAACAGGGCTAGAAGTTCCCTATAAATTTGACTTGCAATATTCTGCAAGTGGCTTTTGGAACCAATAGCAAAAAGATAAATTCACTAGCAAATAACCCTGTCTCTAGTATTCATGGAGTTTGTGCTACATATAGACTTGGTTAATCGTTATATGTATTGACAAACCGTCGGCGTTGTTACAAAATGTCGTAACTACGGATAGAACCAAGCTGTAGTTATGCGATTTTATAGCGACACCCACGATATACTATTTGTTTGTCCGAAATTTCGTCACTGTTTACTGGATAAAATCGTTCCCTATTTTCTCTTCATTTACTTTACTTGCGAAAAAGTCTTGTTGCGGAAATAATCACTTGCAATTTTCTATTTTGACTATCAAATTGCCAGTACGCTAGTTGAAATTCAAGCCCGGATAAGTGTTACGTTTTGCTCAGAAACTGTCGAGGTAAATAAAGAAAATGTTGGAATCTCAACATTTTCCTCTTCTATCTCGACGATTTCCCACATGTTCTCCATTTTGGACGTTAAAAGGTCGAAACCAGATCGTGCATGGAAAAGGATTTGAACAAGTTTACTGACAGACGGACACACTGCCATGAAAATAACCCGCTGGCATGACAGCCAGTGGAGCTAAAACAAGATAGCATTTGAGAACAATGAACAAATGGCAATGTATTTTGCTATCTTTTGAGGTCGGTGAATAGACAAACATGAACAGACCAGACTCCTGGTATTTCGCATGGGTGTAAATGCGCCTGTTACTGGCATTTTCTTCCTTAAAGTTGTCCACCCAATCCCTTAAATTATGGCTTAAATGTAGTAAATATGTAACATTGCACTAAATCTATATAGTCACAATTCAATTTTCGGCCAATGCCAGCTAGGGGGGTACGGACCCCCCGACCCCCTCTAGATCCGCCCATGGACCCCATTAGCGCTTCCAGCCTCTGTTGATAACATGACTTCGCTTTGCGTACACTTTATTAGATCTATCGCCTAGCTATGTCAGGGTTAACCCTTAATTTTTGAAAGCATTCACAAGAGCAAGGATCACCCAAGGAATACCTCTGTCAAATTATTTCAAAATCTGACTAGGGGTTTCAGAGAAGAAGAATTTTCAAGAATTTCTTCATTTCTATATAGCCCCCTTCACCAGAACCATGTTTCTTGACCAATCTAATTAAAGTCAAACAAGGAAAATCCCTGAGAAATTATTTCAAAATCTGACAAACGGTTTTAAAGCGAATTTTTTTGTTAAGAATTTCCTCATTTACCTATAGAGCAAGTAGCCCCCCTTCACCAGAGCCACATTTTTTGAAGGATCAAACTTTGGTGGGAGACAAAAGCCTGTAAGGATATTTGCCACGGCCGGGTATTGAACCCGGGACCTCACGAATGAGACCGAGAGTCTGATGCGCTACGGATAAATGGATGACCATGAGGAAGGTCATTTTGCAGGGAACAGATAGATATTACCGGTATTGAAAGAAGCGTGCATACCAAATTTGAGCTTTTTATGTCAAATACTTTTGGAGAGAATAACAATGTTAAGTTTTCGGACAGACAGACGGACTGACAGACAGACAGACCGACAGACAGACATGAGTAAAACAATATGCCCCCGATCTTTCAATGCGGGGGGCATAAAAATTGATGTTATAGTTCTGACCTTTGTGCAGGACAATTCGTCTCATAATGCTTTATTCATGTAGTTTAAAAAAATTGAACCAGTAGGTAAAAATTTAATGTCAGGACAAGAAAATATGAACTAGATGTGTTTGTGAAACACAAATGCCCCCAAAATGGCCATTTTTCTAAAATATTAAGTTTTCGTAAAAAGGGTTGATAAGGGTAAATGGATGACCTTGAGGAAGGTCATTTTGCATGGAACAGATAGACATTATTGAAAGAAGTTTGCATACTAAATTTGAGCTTTGTATGTCCAATACTTTTGGAGAAAAGGCCAATGTTAAGTTTTCACGTTAAGTTTTCTGACAGACGGAAGGACAGACGGACATGAGTAAAACAATATACCCCCGATCGGGGGTATAAAAAGAGGATGCTAGAGTGTGCCCCATGTGCACATCTTTTTTCCTTTTGTGAAGTCATAATGAATTTTACACCCCCCCCCCTTTGTAGAAGATATGGCCCCAGACACTAAGCGTGTGGAATTGACTGTCAGCCTTATGCAGTAGCGTAGGAAGGTTTGTAATATTGGGGGCCAAACGTTCTAGTAAATGGAAAAATGGTTGTTTTATGGGGGGCCATAGGGGGGGCCAGACCCTTTTTTCAAATTATTGGGGGGGGCCAGCCCCCCCCCCCCCCTGCCCCCCCTCTTCCTACGCCTATGCATGGACAGACAGAAAAGAGCTACCAGTGTGGACCAATAATGGACTACATCTGCTGAGCGAGAGCAACATCCATAAATTATATCATTATGACAACAAGATGAGTTTGTGAAACATGAATGCCCCCAAAATGGCTATTTTCTGAGAAAATGCAAAATGTTAAGTTTTCGAACAGACAAACGGACGGACCGACAGAGAGACAGACATGAGTAAAACAATCTTTCGATGCGTGGGCGTAAACTAGAAAGACCTGAATTACAAAATCATAATAAATTTGATATTTTTGCTTACCCGAGAGAGAGCCGCCATTTTGTTTCCAACAATGCATTGCGTCAACGACAACCCGTATTCCGGGTCATTGGGTAGATCTATAAATTACATTGTGGGCAGTCTAAAAAAATACGAATATTACTCGCACAGGCTGTGCTATGAGTGTGTTCTAAAAATAGATCGCACTTTGTGGGTCAATATTTTATATATAATTATGGGTCACGAAACAAATTTTTTCCATAAAAATTCTAATCATACTATTTGCAATAAAATTCAGATTCCAGATTGCCGGCGTTTTATGGGTCAAAATATTGATGACCCACAAACCACCAAGAGTACCCACAACGTGAGTCAGTCAACGTGAGTCAGATTTTGACGAAATGACCCACAATACGCCTGTTAGATAACTAAATATAAATATATATATATACACTTAAACTCACCAACTTATTGGGACTCTACTCTAAAACCAACTTATTGGGCCCAACCAGAAATAGCCGTATTATGAACATGTACATGGGTTCAACTTTCTTCTTACTGTCTTGATAGAACACGTATACGAATATATATGTGAAAATCAAAGGAGAAGAGGGTAAACCATGGTACACCAACTTGTTGGGTCAGGCCCAATAAATACTTGGGGCTTTGACCCAATAATGTTGTATACAATATCGACCCAATAATAGAATAGATACATGACCCAATAATGTTGTATAAATGATTGACCCAATAGTAGAATATACATGACCCAATAATGTTGTATAAAACATTGACCCAATATAAGAATATACATGACCCAATAAAAGTATATACATGATCCATTAATCGTAGTTAAATGATGACTAACCCTGGGCTAATATTTGCTAAATCTTGCCATTATAATTGAGTTTACAAAGATAACAATACTTTGAGTGAATTTCAGCCAATCCCTGTAGTAAAGATTTGATTACTAGATCTGTTTTCTTCATTTCGATAATTGATTAAAAGATTCTCTTCAAAATAAGGATACTTTAACATTTAGATGTATTTAAGAAAGACTGGTTTAATCTTTGTTATAAAGGTTTGCTTTATTTGCTTCAATCTACTACCATAACTGTTCGATCCCCACCTCACCAGTCTTTCGGATGAGGCTGTAAACCGAGGTCCCGTCTCCATATGACCTTAGCTGTTGAGCGGGACGTAAAAATCCATTCACTCACTCACTACCATAACTGACCCCCCCTTACATGTATAATTTTATTGTGGCTGGATCATAGAAAACCCGAATTCGCGCATTGATGTATTATTGACCTTCTGCCGCTGCCAATCAATGTTTCATAACATAACATAACATAACATACTTTTATTAGCATAAAACGTACAAAAACGTGTGTAGCCTAAACAAAAGAATATGGTGGAGACATAGTTTACAGAGAAAATACAAATGGAACTTACAGGTGTTGAGATACTTTTAATGACCAGTATTGATTAAACACATTACTTGTGAAAAGTATGTCCAAATCAAGTAAAACCTTTATGTTTGGGAAAAGTTATTACACTTTTTTCTTCCCATTTGAAATTTTCAAAAAACGAGATGTTTACGTAAATTAACGATGGACCAATCCCACCTAGACCGGACAATAAACTTTTCCTCTTAAAATATACAGTTAAGGTCACTTTGTCTGGTCTATAATAGGGAACAATTTTATCGAGTAAACAGCGACGTATTACATATTCCATTTCACATGGCACAGCTTGAGCTTTTATCTTCATAAATTACACGCCTGGGTTTTTAAAATGACAATTCAGTCATTCTTTCTTGTATACCTCTACTATCTGTGTACTATGTTGCATTTTTTTAAGAATTTTGCGCTATATAATATGCGAAATATGAACACATATTGAATAAAGGTCAGTTTCAGGTCAAATGACATCCGTAATAATTTCGGACAAACAATAATATTTCGTAGGTGTTGTTATAACGCCAATTTTTTACATGAAGTGCGGAAATACCCAAGGAATTTGGTGGATATGAGATGTCATTTTAAGATCAGCTGATAAAAATGTTGTTGAATTCTTTATTTGACCCCCAAATGGCTGAAACGAATACAGCATCGACTTGCAACAAAAACCTCGTATTTGGAACATGTTTTAAGCTGTAGTTACGGGATTTTTGTTGAAAAGCAGCTGATAATGATTCCCATCTGATAATTAGCAGAGAAGACCAAGCGGGAAGGTCAACATACTAAGGACTATCGTCCAGGGGAGGTAGGTATTACGGAACCTCTCGTGAGTTGGCGAACACTTCTTTACAGCTAATAATCATATTGCTGAACGACTTAACAGTATTTTCATTTGTCGCGTCATGTTAAAATGGTTATTGGTAAACTGCAAATCGTCGTTGTAAATGCAAAAACCTCCATGCTCTGCCGGGTCAAATATCACCGTCTATAAATCTCTTTTCATTTTTAAATTCCCATAACAAGTACGTGCAAACACATGGTTTCTGCACCGAATTGTAATGTCCTCGTGACATAGTTTACTGTTAAAATCTCTTTCAGAATCTTGTAAGTGTTTATTTCATTGGCGATAGACGAAACAATCACTGTCCCCTGTCAGATATTATTATAAATTTATATTGACCCCGGAATTACCTACCTCATTTAAATAATTGCACATTTGAAAACGGGTAAATCAGGTTGAACACGTAATTATCGAAGAATAATATGTTGATTCTTTGTAATGTGTCGTGATATTACAACAATCTGGTTAGCTCAACGGGGTGCGCGATGGCTTTGAAACCAACTGGACCCAGGTTCGAGTCCCAAGCAAGTCTCTTTCTTTTACCTTTCCGAAGGACTTCTATTTTACTTTTCCTGCGCATATTATCATATTGGAACCATAAGGGTCACGATCTTTTATGCTTTTGCCCAATAAGTATAAAAGATTCACTAGTAAACGAGAATAATGACAACTGAATTAATCTAAAACAAAACAACTGAAATTATTCTCGTTTAATAGTGAATCTATTATAAGCATAGTCTCACACAGAAGCCACAGACCTTTGGACCAAGAGCAAAAGAAATAGCTTCAAATGTACCAAGTTAATTTGTGAAGTAGCAGTAGAACTACAACAGAAAGTCAACTTCCACCTATGTAGACCAAACATTGTCCAGAAGCCACTGGGGTCAGAAAAATCATGACTTATCATAAAATGAGGCCGAAGCTCGAATGCCAATGGCGTCTTCATGTCACCAACGAGGGAGTAGGAGATGTACTGAATTGCCAAATTAAGAAAAAAAAAATAATAATGATATATCGGTGATATGGTTCAGTGGGGATTCGAACACCTGTCATCTGACTTTCTAAACCAATTACTCTACCAGTTGAGCTATCGAGCAGTCGACATTCGATATACGCTTTGAGAGTACAGAATCTCGTGCCAGTTATCTGAATAATCCCGTCATACCTTTTATCGGATAAACTCGTCCAAATAAGTATGCAAATGAAGCAGGTCATTCCGCGGCCAATTGAAAAAGTCAATACTATAACTTAAAACAGCGGGTTTTAATCAGATTTGGATCGTTACGAATATTACCGACTTGTGCCGAAGTGTTTACATAATGATGCGAACGAGTTGTTTATATTCCGTTTCATTTCACCTTTCAGGGTGTGGCTAAGTATATTCCGTTTTTATTCACCGTTCTCAGGGTGTGGCTAAGCAAAGATGTTATTCGACGAGTTTACTTCTCGATACATTGGTTGATATAAGAGAAAAACGTGCGGCACGAGCATGAGAAAATTTCGAAATCGAAAGAATGTGCGATTGTAAAATGTGTTGTTATAAAACCCCGTAACTACAGGTACTAACGCTGTAGTTATAATGTTTCGCAATAATACCGACGATTTACCGCTAATCGAGAAGTTTGTGTTTCATCAAGCTTAAATGTAATGAACCGTTTACTAGGCTCCGCCCTGTCTCCCGAATAAAAACAGAATATAAAGAGATCATTTAATGAGTTTACTTCTCAATACTTTGGTTAATACCTACGATGTGCATTTGACGAACATGGTGGATTTTTTGAAAATCAACTGAAAAAAAAAATACCTACGATCAACCAAAATTTGATTTATCAAAACTCCACTACGTCCAGCTTATTCCTGACATTTTCCCACCTTCTCTCTTTCAAACCGAATTCAAATAGTCCAAGTATTTACAGAAATATTGAGGATTTTCTGAATTCATACAGCAAATTTGTCAGTGTGAACCCACATTTATGTTGTTGTACTCTTTTAATCTCAGGCCAAATATGAAATATATATCGTTCAGGTTACAAGTGGAAAAAAGAGCCGTCATAGACGGATTATGCTCCCCGAATAAGTGTTTCTCACAAAATAAAAACTATCA
The DNA here is from genome assembly GCA_963680895.1 of Fragum sueziense. Taxonomy (NCBI): domain Eukaryota; kingdom Metazoa; phylum Mollusca; class Bivalvia; order Cardiida; family Cardiidae; genus Fragum; species Fragum sueziense. The sequence continues at coordinate 45,268 of CAVMGG010000089.1, forward strand.
TAAAATAAGCCCCCTTTTCTCATGACAGATTGTTTGTACACACATTATTTTTAGAATATAATATGGTCTAGAACATCATATTCATCACATAAGTACAAATTAAATTCTGCACATTAGATGAAAGAGAAATTAGAGAAAACTGATTTTTACACTCATGCCCCCTTTTCCATGACACAGCCTCAAATTAAGAAACGGAGAAAAAGGTCCCTAAGGGTTATCACAGGGAGTTCACATGTGAAGTTTCATTGAATTTGGTTCAAGGGTTGCTGATATCTGGTTGTGGACGGACGGACGCACGGAAGGACGGACGGACAGGCAGCGTGGCTACTATATTCTCAAACGAAATTCATTATTAATTTATTTCACCCATATACATGTAAGTTTGGACCACAGACTAAAAAAATATAGAACGTTCGTTCTTATTTTAAAGAAATATCTACTGAGCCTCCCCCATCCCCGCCCGCCAAATAGGCTGGTTTAAACTTAAGGGGGAATGCTCCAGTTTCCTAAATTTTTTCCCAATAATAGAATTTATTTATATTTTGTATGTTGAAATTACATGTTAATACCAATTGAAAAATAAATAAAAAATGGATGGTCAGCGATCTTGTTTGAATTTTATAGGCATTCGTATAACATACCCCTACATCGAAAAAATGCACAAGTTCTTGCACCTGTCCAAGGTCACTAAAATGCTAATAAAATGCTGCATATTCATCGTTTAGTCCCGAAAATGGATTTAAAGTAACGTCTTACATTTAATAAGAACAACAAACCCAAAATATGTGCTATTTTGAACGCGTAAATGTATAAAACAGCATGTTCACTTGTTCTGTTAGATCAACGAAGCTGGGGTGTTTTATGTCAAATTTTGCATATTTTTGGAAATATTTCAAGTTCTACATAATAGAATTTGATAAAAATCCCTCATTGTATTAAGCAACATGTCCTGGTAATAATTCAAAAAGAAAATGTATAGGCCAGCGCACTTATTAGAGAATTACAGCAATTTTTATCAGCTACACATGAATAAAATGACGCAAAACAGTGGTAACTGCATACACACTTACGACTGCCTTGCTCTAAATAATCGATTCCCATCTTGAGGAAATCAGTTTCGCATAATAAATACACTTTTACCGTCGAAAATGGTAAAATGTAATAATGTGTTATATTATTGAAAATATGGTAGCGAAACATATTGGTACGAAACATTTAATTTACTACAGTAATGGCCGAGTGTTCCGAAAAACTGGAGCATTCCCCCTTAATACGATGAAAAGTACTAACTGTATGCAGAAACTATCGTGAGTCAACACGGCGTCACTACAGCTTAAGCCTCTCTTACAACCGGTCGTACGTGCTCCTGCATGCGGTCTGCGTGCTGTCTGCGTCTAAAACGTACGTTTAGTCGTGCGATGCACGCACGTGCAACGTACGATTTTGGTGGACGCAGACTGCACGCAGCAAAGAATTGACCGGACAATTTTTTGAGGCGCTCTTACAACCCGTCGTGCGTCTTTATAAATCGTGCGATTTTGCAGTTTTAAAACGTACGATTTAAAAAGACGCACGACGGGCTGTAAGAGAGGCTTATGTTGTGTTCTGAAGTAAATAGTAAATTATTTCGAATGGATAATTCTGAGTTGATTGTCTCTTTAGGAGGCATATATACATGTAGACTTTAACCCTTTCTGTACAAATAAAAAAAGATGACATCGTTTTATTTCATCCCATCCAAACTGATTTAGCATAATTATGTAAACATACCTTGATATTTTTTTACAGATATCGTCCGAAGCTTTGGAAAATAGGCGAAATGTGTTTTGAGGAAAAGGAAGATTATACTGATTATTATACAGTAAACCTTCTATTTATGTATAGTCTGTCAATATTGACCTGAGCCCGACGAATGTCCAATGAGTAATTGTCACTGGTGGTGAACTCGGCCAAAGCGTTGGACGTTTTTTCGCGATCATAGTATTCCGTCGGTGTTGTTATAAAATATCGTAACTACGGCTTCGGTAAACCCAGTCGATTTTTAGAACAAATTCATTGTTATTATCATAACTTATTAGAAAAACTATCCAATCTTTAAACTCACATTTAAACGCAAAATATCTGTACCTTGTTGTAGCGAAAAACGTCCCTCGCTTTGGCCGAATTCACCACCAGTGATTGTGACACGGAAGAATCCATACATGCCAGCAATAATACACTGTCAAGCTGAGTCGATAGTTTCCATAAGAATTGTGACTTTGAATTCTGCACATGCTTCTCGTGCCAATCTATACCCGAGAGAGATTATTCCGCATCACAATTACTCATTGCATATTCAACAGGTTCGGGTCAATATTTACGAACTATTAAACACATTGACAGGAAACAAGCACATTTTTTGGCTTATTTAAGACGTAGTATGTAACTAGTGAATACATGAAGCTGCTGATATAAGCACAGCAATATGTTTTTACATAATATATGTTTTATATATCATTCTAAAAAAAAGTTGCAAACCAAAAGACAATACATTGTGCTTGTTATTTTGTAAGAAAGCACCTTTTCCCGCCATCTTGAATTCTTAGAAATGCAACTTTACCTGGTCTTTCGTTGCAAATATTAACTTTCACAATCTTAATCAAAATCAGGGTATTTATTTAAAAAGAATAAAGGATATGTTAACAATATGACACAAAACTTTAAAGACTCATTTATATTCGTATACATGTTCTATCAAGACAGTAGTACGAAACTTGAACCCGTGTATACATATGTCCATAATACGGCTATTTATGGTTGGGCCCAATAAATGGGTTTCAGAGTAGAGACCCAATAAGTTGGTGAGATTAAGTATGATACATGTGTATCATGTATATACCGGTATACATTTTGGAAACCTACTTGCATGCCATCAGGACTTAAGGCATATAACTCTATGGACTTATGTGCAACTTCCATATATATCTGTGACAATATTTTTTTATATAACGGCAATTCCTTATTATTTTGCACATGCTTTTGTGACCATAGTATCAGCATCTAAACAACGATTCGTTACTCTGACATTTGTTAAAAAGGAATTTTACCCTCTTCGGGCTTTTTTTTACTATTCAGTACTTGATAGTAGCGCTTGACTGTCCTGAGAATCTCTTGTTTTGATTATTAGGAAAAATGTTAGTGTTGCTTTAAAGTGTCCCTGGGTGTAGTTAAGCTACATTGAATGAATGTACATAAAGATAAATATTGACGGTTGTACAGACTACCTAAAGATAACAAGACATTGTAGTTTGTGTCTGACAAAAAAAGTAACAACAAAATTAATTAGGAAAAAATCCCAATTTTTAGCTTCTGGCTACTGCTATGGCGGTGTGTCCATTTTGCGTCTGTCGACAAAATTCTATCCGGAATTTCTGAGAAAGTCTAAAGGTACAAACTGCACAGTTTCTTTTGTGTTTAAATGAAATTCTGTGTCTGGAACACATAAAAATTGGTATTTTAACACAGTCGTATGTGACAAGGTCAGGTTAAATACAACATCACGACCGGAAAAACATCAAAAGTACAGCATATTTTTGGACGCTGATTTGTATGTAACCAGATACAACTCTGCGTCCACATCGCTCCACTGTTTTTCACTGTCAACTTTTACTTTTTACAGTCATGTTAGGTCATTGAACATACTATCAGGTAAAAGAAATCAAGAGCTGTAGTACGGATTGGCCAATCAGAGTAATCATTTCTGTCCGAAATTCGAATGCAGTTAATTTAGTACTACCAAACTTAGTACTTAATTAAAGTAACACTTGGAAAACATTGATAAAACTGGACCTTGATAGGTAAAATTAGCTAAAATTATTTTCCTTTTGATCTCTGATAATGCAGTGCACCATTCAATGACGCAAATTCTGACGGCCCGATCTTTTTCTCAAACCTTAAAGTGACATTTCACATTTATTTCATTTTTTAAAAGTATGTCTTGATGCAAATATTGTTTATTCTAATGCATAGAAATGCTATCTGTTTTTTGAAGTTGTTATTAATAAGCGAAAAATACGCCTTCAAAGTTGAGACAGAAATGACAAATTCTGTATAAATCTGAACTGTTGTCCACAACAATTTGTTTACTTTTAGCACAAAAATATAATATATTTCTCGTAAACGGTTCAATATTTTGGCTTGAAATTTTCAGAATTTTCATAAGAAAACATGCTCTTCCAGATAGAATAAAAGTAAAATTTATGTAAAGATAATTCTGAAATGTCACTTTAAATATCTAGCATGAGCTCTTTTAAGCCATGATGAAAAAGTGCTTAGGAGGAGGAACAACAGTTCAGTACAACACCCCGTCATATGCACGACAAAACAACATTATTATAGTAACGGGAAAAGTAATTGTGCGATATATCTTTACTTTATTTATTTGAATTTATTAATTTTTAGTTTAGATTGGAGACATTTACATGAAATATCTCTTGTATGGGTCCGACTTAGTGTCTTTAATTACACACACACACGGACGTTCGACGTTAACGCGTTATTTGATACGTTTATGTAACTAGACAGCCCTGGCGGTCTGGAAGCGCTCCACAAGCCTGACTGTTTGTCTTGTTGAATGCAACTTCAAAGGTTCAGGCTGCGCAAACAAGCAAATGCATGACCAAGCTGAACATTACAAGCAAATAGGATCGTATGGTCAGTAAGATTCTGTGAAAGTTCTGTATTGATTAGTAAATACTAATGGTTGTCATAGAGAAAATAAAGCCGAAAATGGCAGTTTGGTCAATTTCAAGGGCACATAACTCATGATATAAAATTCAGATCAAGCTGAAAATTACACCCAGGCAGGATATTATGATTACATATATTCTGTCAAAGTTTTGTCTTGATTGATCAATATTTGTAGATTTAGAGTACATGTACAAATAGTCAAAACCAGCTATTTTTGACATTCAAGGGCAGATAACTCAGGTTATTCTGATTCAATCCAAATTCTTTGAAGGAATCTGAGAGAGAGTCGTCCAATGATCATTCCTGTGAAGTTTGTTTGAAATCCATCCTGTAGTTTCTGAGAAGATTTTTAAAGAAAAAGTTTACGGACGGACGTACGGACGCACGACGGACACAACGCTGTGTCACAAGCCCGCTGGCCTGACGGCCAGTGGAGCTAAAATGCACGTTTATATGCATATTCCAGACTGTAATGCTCATGAAAGAGGCCGTCCTACGCTTTTGTGAGAGAAACGTAGTATCAGAATTTTGAGGCAATTTCAAAAACTTGGCAGCATTAGTGATTTGCAAAACTCGAGGCGTCCACACGTTACGTCATTACGAATGGTCAACCTTAATAACCACGTGCGAAATCGAATGTAAACAGAAACAGGGGGGGGGGGGGCAAAAGAGGGACTATAATACAGAAATGCTTCCATTCTTATTAAATAAAAATTGATACAATAAAGGGTCATGTATATAAAAATGTACCTTTTTATTGGGTCCTAAATATATATATATATATACCGGTATAGGCTACTACTATTGGGTCATCAAATACTATTATTGGGTCATATATATACTATTATTGGGTCATATATACATGTATAATATGTATGCAACACACACAGGTTCTGTGTACTTTTTGTGCAACATGAAAGAAACCAGGAAACCACAACATAGAGCGATCAAAGGATTTAGTGCAAAAATTCAAACACAATTTATAAATTCGTTATTTTTCATATTGTGGTCAGACGGACGGACGGACAGACAATCAGACGTGTGGACAGTTAGCGATTACAATAGCTCAACCTTAAGCACTTTGTGCTCAGATGAGCTAAAAAGAAGACAGTGATTAGCAGTGATGCGATATGGACGCAGAGTAGTATTCAACCGGACCTTAATGCCGGGTCACATGCAATTGTGTTAAAAAATATACTGAACCTCAGAAATAACGCACCACTTACATTTTCACCATATCTTTCTTTATTGCGTTACTTTTTCAAACTGTACAACCACTACCCAAACTGATATCAGTTTATTCGTTTCCGATAAAAAAAAATTGCTTGGCTACATTAAGGCAATCAAGCGCGACGAGAGCTCAAACGTGACTACCCTCTAAAGTGAAAGTCACAAAACCAGAACTACGAATGACCACTTTACAGAATAATACAGTCTGTGTTTCGTCAGCGCATGGAACTGACCAAAATTTGGATTCTGGTCGATGGCATGACACTCCACTTTTCCTTAATCACTTCGCACTTTAACAAGCATACATTTTGAGCTGCAGTTGGAACCATTGGCGCACTCCTTTCCGGGCAGCACAGTACTGTCCCATTTTATTGGAAACGTTCTCTAAGCCAGTCAAAAGTCTTGTGATGAAATCCCATAATGTGTGCAATAGATCGTGACGTCATCACTGCATGCAGCACATGGGCGGATCTAGAGGGGGGTCGAGGGGGTCCGGACCCCCCCTGGCATTTGCCGAAAATTAAATTTTGACTATATAAATTTAGTGTAATGTTACATATTTACTACATTTTAAGCCATAATTTGGGCTTGGACCCCCCCCCCCCCCCTGGAAAAAAAATTTTGTCTTGGAACCCCCCCCCCCTGGAAAAAATTTCTGGATCCGCCCTTGCAGCATCCCAATAGCAAGGTTGAAAGTCTTGACACTGTTAAAAGCATCAAAAACTTCCGACCGATGAAACGTATGGGTGTTTTCTTTCTTTCATCGACTGCATGTACCATATGCACCGATATGCTGGTTTGTGGACGATGTCAATACTGCGGCACATGCAGAAAACCTGTTTACCAAGTTTGGACGGCTAGCGTCACGGATGGATGGATTTTGTGCTTAAGAGTGTTTTGTGTGCATGGCTAGTGTCCGGCGGATACCAAATAATACTGTGCCAACAAAATGAAAGATTTTGTTGAAAAAATATAAAACAAGAAAAAGTGGTGCGTAATTTCTGAAGTCCAGTATATGCTGTACGGCAGACGAGTTCTGAACACAGAATTGTGTATGTGATAAGGCCTTTACAGCATTTGTGAATTGTGTTTGACTGCTGTTCCACTGTCTAAGTACTGCCAAATAACGGCCTATTCCCTTCCGGAAAAAGACTGATTTCACGTCCATAGTGGCAAAGGCTTAGGAAAACATTGAGACAGTGGAAGAAAATGCTGAATATCAGCTTTTTCTGCCATTGTCCTAACACTTCCTCTGCTATATCATACTCAATTTCAATTTTCATCTACATCCTTTTGTCATCTGCAGCAGCTTTCAAATTGGACCGTCATAAAATATTGTTGTTTGGGAAAGGCTTATGCACTGTCACATCACGGCCTATATCGTCAAGACAGTGAAATAAGTAGTGAGTAGCAGTGAAGCGATGTGAACGCAGAGTTGTTTTGACCGTCCCTTAAGGCTTGGTCACATGCAAGTAGGCATCCAAAAATGCACAGTACGACAGACTGTTTTTGACGTGTTCCGGTCGTGATGTGGGTGCGAATTTTTGTACACATGATCATGCCTTTACATTAGTCTTCATGGAAAAATTGGCTAAGGCTTATAGAGTTTTAACGTCCCACTCAATTGCTAAGGTCATACGGAGACGGGACCTTGCTTTAAAGTCTAATCCGAAAGACTGGGGAGGTGTGGGATTCGAATCTGCGACCATTGTGTAACAAGTCCAGCGCGTTACAAATGCACCAAATCCGCCCCCCGTGGAAAAGTTGGACCCGGTCAAATACAACTCTTCGTTCATATCGCGTCCACATCACGTCTCAAATCTATTAGACGTTGTTGATGTTGGACGAGGTAACAATTTTAGTCATGCCCTGTAGGGATTATTGCACTCAAATGCTGTTCCACTGCCAAAGTTATGCCATATCACGGCTTAAGCCTTGCCGAACAAGACCTTGATTTAACGCCCACGAAATTGCTGATTATCAGTATTTTCTGCCTTTGGTCATCATTTTCTCTGCTATATCAAAATAAAATTCTATCTTTGTCTACAATAATTTTATTTTTCTTCAGTAGCAGCTTTCAAACAGTCGCGTAAATGCCTTATTGGATGAGACGTAAGTCAGATGCATTGTGTAAAATTTAGAGTTCCAATGGATGGTAAATGCCATCCCAGAAAGGGCATCAACCCAACCTGGATTCGGACCCAAATTGATGGTCTGTGACGTTACCGATCTAACTTTTTTTGTAATTCTATTGTTTCGATTAACACTGGTGGTGAACTAGCTACGTTTTTCGCTACAACAGAGTATAGATACTTTGCGTTTAAATGTGAGTTCATAGATTTTTACTAATGACAATGAACCTGTTCTAGAAACAGACCGGGTTTACCGTTTTGTATTGACAAAATGTCGGTGTTGTTATAAAATCTCGTAACAACGGTTTCGGTAAAGCCGCAGTTACGTGATTTTATAACAACACCGACGGAATACATTGTTCGCGAAAAAACGTCCATCGCTTTCGCCCAGTTCACAACCAGTCATTAACATGGACTAGTCTTATAAGTCAGTAATTCGGGAGAGGTTATAGTGAGTAGCCTCTCAGTTTTAAAAGCTGTCTGGAACACGTGTAAAAGCACAAGACATGTCAATTAATATGTTTGAATCTTTATTTTCTTTTTATTCATTTTCAAATTCAAATTGCTCTAACAACAAAACTGTATGTAACTAAATATCTATCGGTTTGGACCAACCTTTTAACAAGAGGGCCATGATGCCTATATATAGCTCCACTGGCTTTTAGACTTTTAGGCTACGAATTCCTTCAAGGAATACAATAGAGGTCTATCCAAAGAAGATTCCTGCTTCACCACAATGAAATCCAATAAGTGGTTATGAAAGAGTAATGTTTTTAAAATTTTCTTAAAATTACACCATTTCATAAAGTAAAATATAGCCCAGCCCACAGTGGCCATGTTTTTCATTCGGTTACTTCTTTTTTCAAAGAATCATGTGGAGAACTGTACATTGAACATTCAGGCTAAATTACAATGAATTCCAATAAGGTGTCTTGGAGAAGAAGATTTTTAAAGATTTTTCGAAAATTCAATTTAATCAATTTATTTAAAATTTCAATTCTAAAGAGAAATTATTTTTTGAAGGAATTTGGAAAATTTGTGCAAGGAAGATTCCTGTGAAGTGTACTTAAAATTGGTCCAATAGTTTTGGAGAAGAATTTAAAGATTTTTTGAAAATTTAATCAATTTAATCTAATTAAAATTCAAGTTCTACACGGAATTTTATTTTTTGAAAGCATTTGGAAAATGTTCATGCAAAGATTCCTGTGAAGTTTGGATGAAATTGGTACAGTAGTTTTGGAAAAGACATTTTAAATAAAAGTTGATGCATGCACAGATTCACGCACATACACACGCACAGGTGGACAGACAGACACAGGGACATGACATAAGCCCCACTGGCTTTTGGCCAGTGGAGCTAAAAATTACTTTGAAAAATTACAAGGAAAAAAGCACATGGTATGGCAGCAGCATCATGTTTACTTCCACCTATTTTTTCTGAAATTTATCCGACACAGCTTTAATTGTAACGAAATATTCATTGGTTGGCATTCATTTTTTCCAAAGCATCATTCTTAATGATAGATTGATGATTAACCAAAATTGGTTGGTAACTTTTTATCAAGTGATCTACCACATGCAATAAATCCTAGAATCCACTAGCTAGATTTATGGACTTGATGACAATCTTTTGCTTGACAGAAACAATTAAGCCGACATTACAGGTTGACTAATTCATAACTAAATACTAGTGTACATTATTGACAAACTAACTTTCAAATACCGATAAATGGCATGGAAAATGCTGTAGACGATAATATTGGTGTTGAAACCAACAAATATTTTACAAAATAGCAGAAAAAATATTGAGAAAAAAAATAAGAAAATGTTGGTTATCAGCATTTACTTCTTTTGTCTCAATGTTTCCCTGAGCCTTTCCTTCTACAGACGTCAAAAGCAGTTCTTGATTGGGGAAAGGTCAAGTTCAACTTTGGTACATGTAGCCATGGTGTAATTTACACATTACCAGACAGTGAAACTTCCAGCTAAATTCTAAGGTGTTGCAGACGGCAATTTTAAAGTGACATAAATTTTAAACTGATACGTCTTTATATGAAAAATCATCATAGGAAATGAAGATACTGCTCGTCAAAGGCGATTTCTTCATTTTCTACGATATTTTCTAAAGGCTTTGTCTTGTTGGGCATCAAAAGGCATCCCTGTGTGGTTATGGGTTTTCCCCAGGTTTAACATTAAAACACTACATTACAACAAGCTTTCAATGCCAATGCTATATAGATAATAAATCGATAAATGTAAAACTACACTGTTTATGTACAGGGTGAACAACACCAGTTTTAGTCTTAACCCATTACCAAACGACAAAATTTGGACCTGTCCGAATTCAAAGATGTTGCAGATGATAATTTCAAGTGAATAAAATTCGACATTTTTCTGGTCATATTGGGTAGAAAACATTGTGGGATATGAAGAAATTGCTTGTCCAACACCGTTATCTTGTGAGGAGTCAAAAGGAGTCACTGTGTGGTAATGGGTTAAACAGTATGGCTGAAAATCACATGACACAACAACTGCAGAAAATATTCAATAATCATACATGTATCAACTCTTTCCCAAACAGCAAAAATTAAGGGTTGTCCAATTTGAAAGATGTCACAAGCAAAATTGATACCGAGTGTGATAACGAACAGAATTATATGTGATAAAGCACAGACAATATCAAGACAAAAGGAGAAAACGCTGATAATCGACATTTTCTTCTTTGGTCCCAATCCTTCTCAAGTCTTTTACAATATATTTGTCAAAACCAGGTCTTGTTTGGGAAAGAGGTAATACAAAACTGATTCAAAGCAGAGGCGTAAAAATGGACTTTGTTGGTTGCGATGACTCTTTTAAACATTCCATGATAAAACAGAGGACATTGATGGTCCTTAATCGCTCACCTGAACTAAGATGTCACAAGGTGAGAAATGATTGCACCTTTTCCTGTGATATCAAAAAGAACATTCCTATTTTAAATAGGCTCCATCCTTGTGACTAGACAAACAATCTGACTAAGTTTCATGAACATTGAAAAAAAAGTTATGGTCTCTAAAGCGCTAACACGGATTTTGTCTTTAAGGCCAATTTTCCAATACTATCCCATGGAACATTTCTATTTTCCTCAGATTTCATGGTTGTGACAAACATTCTGATCTCAAGTTTCATGAACATTAGACCATTTCTCGATAGACGAAACAGACAGGCTCATCTCTGATGGTCATTCCATATTGAAATCCAGGCCCCGGTTTTTCGAAAAAAAATAAGTATGTTCTCATGCTCAAGTCTGAGCACCGTACTCAAATCGCAAGAAATCCATGTGAACTTCAGTTGAATACCCTTATATGTTGGAGAGTATTCTTTTGATGTTGACTATGATAATGAATAAAGGATCAGGGTGTTGTGTTTAAACCTACCAAATTCCCCTCTGGATTCACCACTGGGATTTACTATTTATTAGTATTTAACATGAAAGGGGAGCAAAACTACTAAACAAATGAATTGAAATGTGTTAAGTACATTACAAATTCTTTTTTTCAGGTACGACATTCTCAGAAAATGAAATCTACACCGCTGAGACCATGGGTTATATCATCTCCAGAGGGAGTGGTTGACTGCGCTCATTGTGATTGTATGGCTGGACTCGGAGAAGTATGTATTTCGAATTAGTTCCAAAAGAGTAAAACTTGCGTGTACGAAAAAAGACTTGATCTTGACGCCCTAAGAAGAAACAGTTGGGCACCCTAAGAAGAAAAGTTTGGAAAACATTGAGTGCACACAAGAAATGGCTAAAAAAATCTAATTTTTCCTTAGTTTATTTCTTTGTTATAATATAATTAACGCATACGTATAGATCTTTATAATTTTCTAATTTTGATATTTATTTTGACAGCTCCCTTTGAATTGGTCTAAGATTTCGTAGTTTGAGAAACGGTTTATTTTACAAAGTTCCCTAAAAAGTACAAAAGAGCAGAAAATATTTACTAAATGAATTGGAAATTTGAGAACTTTACCCTTTCCCAAACAGCATTTTAGGATTGTCCAATCTGAAAGTTGCTACAGAGCAGTCTGCGAATTTGGCCGGTAGTTCGAATGTACCTTAACCCTTTCCCTAACAGTGTCTAGTTTTGATGTCCTTAAAACGGCTTGGAAAAAATTGAGGCAAAAGAAGAAAATATTGATAATGAACTGTTTTCTCCTTTTGCCTCAATATTTTCTGTGCTGCATTGAACACATAATTTTATCTTTATCAACATTCATTTTGTTGACAGTTGTTGACTGCTCTATTCAAATTTGAGTAGTCAAAAATTTTGCCTTTTGGGAAAAAGTTTTTAATGTTTGGGTTTTCGGGCAAGTAAAATCTTATTCGGGCAACTGGAAATTTAGATGTTGGTAGCCCGACTGGCTAGTGCCCTGAAAAGTTTTTCGTTTTTCAAAATGGCTGTTGATAAAGATAATATTTTGATACACCTTAGCACAAAAAAATATTGAGAGAACAGCATTTTCTTCTTTTGCCTCAATGTTTTTTAATGCCTTCCTTGAAAACCAAGTCTTGTTTTGGAAAGGGTTTAATTCAGTAGAGTCTCCTACTGTATTCATTTGTGAAAATGTGAAATAAATCTTACTGCTATATGATACACTGTAGGAATACTGAATTTATACAGCATATCTCTGTATCACTATGAAGTTTAATTCATTTCTTGAATTTACAATGAAATATTCGTTAATTGCAGGTTTGTAGTCATGTAGGATCGCTGCTGTTTTGGGTTGACGAGAACTACCGTGCCAACAAAGCTCTGACAGTGACGCAGAAAAAAAGCCTACTGGCCGGTACCCTCTTATGTGGAAAAGGTGCCGTATGCTGAAGTCCAAGACATCGACTTTACCTCAACAGATGTGAAGAAGCGGGAGTTTGAATGTGTGCTCACTGGAACAAAGCCTCCAAGACGAACACCGATGAAGATGCCCGAGGTCCAGGAGCCTTCTGAAGAAGAGATACGTGGTTTGGCTGCGAAACTTGCCAGAACAAATATTAAGTCTTCAGTGCTAGCTGTCAGGTCAGAATTCCAAGATAATTATGTCCCAGAGATTTTACAAAAGGATAAGCTCCCTGTGAACTTTGCGCATGTGAAAAACGACAAATACCTGGACATGGATAGAAATGAGCTTGTCGAAGAGTGTAGGAACATGAAATTTGAAGTTACAGAAGAACAATGCAAAAATGCAGAATATCTGACTAAGCAGCAGAGGAAATGCAAGGAGTGGTATGCTCTGCGCCACGGAAGAGTGACTGCTTCAATTATGAAAGCTGTATGTGTGGGGTCAGTGGAAAAGCCTGCTATTTCAACCGTGAAACAAGTGTGTGGCTTAGGTAGCAAGTTTACTAATAAAGCTACACGGTGGGGATGTGCTCACGAGTCAACAGCAACGGAAGCCTATGTGACATACATGAAAAGTGCACACAAAAACTTCCAGTATGAAACAGCTGGATTGTTCATCAGCCAGGAGCACCCACACATCGGTGCAAGCCCAGATGGTTTAATCAAGTGCGAGTGTTGTGGTGAGGGAGTTCTTGAGATTAAGTGCCCGTACTGTGCCAAGAACGAGAAAATCTGTGACGTAGAAGAGAAGGTAGATTTTCTAGAGAATGGTAGTCTGAAGCCCCAGCACAAGTACCACTACCAAGTAGAAACTCAAATGCTTGCCACTAAAAGAGACTACTGTGACTTTGTTGTGTGGACAGAGCAAGGAATGTCAATTGAGCGGGTGATGGGTGATGCTGACTTTCAAAGTGAAATAATAGAAAAATCAACAAAATATTTTAGAATGGTAATTCTTCCAGAATTGACTGGCAATCTGATATCTAGGGAAACCCTCACAAGCAGTGAACCTACCCCACAGAAGCCTGGTTTTTCACATGTGCCCCTTGCAGAGACAACACTCAACATAACCAGAGATCATTCTAAACCAAAACGACAAAGGAAAAATTAAAATGTACATTGTACATTTCATTTCTTCCCTTGTCATTTTAACCCCTTCCCAAACATGACCAGGTTTCATGTTTCTCAGAGAATAGGTGTGGGAAAACATTGAGGATAAAAGAGAAAAAGCTGGTAACCAGCATTTTCTCCTTTTACCCCAATGTTTTCTATGCTATATACATTGTGCATAAGCTGTCGTATTGGTGAAAAACAGCATTTTCAGTATTTTAGTATTTTGTATGTTTACTAGAACATGCCTAACTCATTGTGTACAGTACATTCATTAAAATTATTAATTATTTTAAATGTTCAATGACTAGTTGTCTTCTCTGGCCCAAGTAGTATATATTCCTCAATGAAATCTGCTGTTTCGAAGAATTGCAGAAAAAAGAGAAATTGGAGGAACTTTCCATTTCCAAATGACAAAACTGGGAAACATTTAGAGAAAAGAAGAAATACAGAATCTGATATTTTCTCCTTTTCTCTCAATATTTTCCATTCAAAAATGCATGTATAGGCAAACCATTTTCATCCGACTCCGTTTCACTGGCCTTCTAACTCGGGGATCAATGATTCAAGCCCGGCTATTTTCATCTGTCAGATGAGACTTTAACACAGTCCCAAACAAGACCAGGTTTTGACGTCCCTACAAGAAAAGGCTTTGGAAAACATTGAATTAAAAGAAGAAAATGCTTAAAATCAGCAATTTTTCCTTTTGTCTCAATATTTTCTGTGCTATATTGTACACAAACCCTGTCTTTATGAACGTTTATTTTGACTCCTTCAGCAGCTTTTCAAAGTGGACTGCACTAAAATTTTGTCGTTCGGAAAAGGAAACACTTTCCCATGTTGCGCAAAATTAGACTGCTCTGATTTAAAAGGTGTTGCAAACCACAAAATGGATTTTAACATGACAGAACCTTTGTGTGATATAGATCAGAAAATATTGAGACAAAAGTTGAAAATGCTGATTTTCAGCATTTTCTTCTTTTGTTTCAATGTTTTCAAAAGCCTTTAGGGAAAGGGTTAAGCAACATCTAATTTGTCATCTGCATATTTGCAAACTTGGTCAACAGATCACATTTGAAATGCGATATCACATTCGACTTGGCCATAGGGGGGTCAACGGTTCAAATCTAGGCCTGCAAGTCTTGCAAAGACTGCTAACATTTCCGGAGCAGGATTAGGCCCCGGTTTCTCGAAAAAATTTAAGTATGTTCTCGGACTCAAATCTGAGCACCATGCTCAAATTGCATGAAATCTACATCTTCAATCAAATAGCCTTCAATGTTGGAGAGTATTCCATTGAAGTTGAGCATGGACTCATGAGTATATACTGGACTCATGAGTATAATTATACTTAAGTTTTTTCAAGAAAGAGGGGCGAGGTTTTGACTTCCCTGTTAAAGAGAAATTGCTCATTGTTCACAATTTCTCATTTCCTCTTATTACAATATACTTGTATACTAACAGTAAGTACTGTCTACGGAAGAAAAGTCGAAGAAAACTGTTGAGAACTTTATTCACAAAGATAAATACATACAGTAGTATTCTTCCAAATCTATCCTGCAGATAACAATAACCCTTGGCAGGTAGAGAAAATGTGGTATTTTGGCTATTTCCAAAATGGTAAATATTTAGACCAGTCAAATTGCAAAGCAGCTTTATACAACAAAACCAATGACAATAAAAACCAAATGTAAATATACATAAAACCAAATATTTTAGGGTAAAGGAGAAAAAGCTAGTATAAACTTTTTCTTCTATTCTCTCAATGTAGTTCAAACACTTTCCAAAATAGTAAATACTTAGACCAGTCCAATTTCGAAGCTGCTATATACATGTACAACAATACGGATGCCAAGAAAAATCAAACCATGAAATGTATTTACATAATCCATAAAAATGAGGGGAAAGGAGATAATTTTAGTTATAAGCCTTTTCTTCTATACTCTCAATGTAATTCAAAGCCTTTTCTACAGGAAGCATATATCCTGGTGTTGTTTGAAAAAAGCTTGACCCTTTCCCAAGTAACAAATGTTAAGAATGGTCCATATTGAAAGTTGTCACAGATGACAAATTGTGTGCAAGTAAATTTGGAATGTTTTGAACATTATAGAGCAAAACATTAAGGCAAAAGAAGAAATGCTGTTCATAAGCAGTTTGTTTTCTTTTTCTCAATGTATTTCCAAAGCTTTTCCTATTGTAGACATAGTATATTGTAGGCAGGTCTTGTCTAGGAAGGGTTAAATTTGCATGAAAGATGGCTTCAGATTTTTTTTAAACAATTACATGTTAAGAGTTGCAGATGCAGCAGGACCTGTCTTAATTGAAAGGCACTACAGATTCACATATATTTGTCAAAGCACATGCCACAGGTTCTATTTTGTCTACAACTGGAGGACCATCTTCATTGATAAGAACGTCTATAGGCAGTCTATCCTGTAACATTGTGTACTTATTTCTCACTAGTCCAATGACCCGTTCAACATGAATCCTCACATGGGCAATTTTCCGTGTAGTCTCAATATCAACCGCAGACAATTGTGCTTTA
Organism: Fragum sueziense; assembly: GCA_963680895.1. Lineage (NCBI taxonomy): Eukaryota > Metazoa > Mollusca > Bivalvia > Cardiida > Cardiidae > Fragum > Fragum sueziense. The sequence goes on from CAVMGG010000089.1 coordinate 61,893, forward strand.
CCTCGTGTAAAACTTGGGATATTCACTTGGGCACAACACATTCCAACGCTTTCTGCAATATCAAATCCCCGGTCTGCTAAAACCAGATCACCCGGCATCAATTTTCGCAAAAGACCACAGTTTTCTGTTATGTACTTATCACTAGCCCTTCCACCCCAGGCTTTTGACAGGAAAGACACAGATCCTTGCGGTGTAATACCAATCAAAAATTTTACTGTGTTTGTGTGTTTGTATGACGACCATGTTTGGGCCCGGGCTAGCAATTTTTTCGGCCGTTGAATGAAAACTTCAAAACAGTCTATAATAACAGCAGTTTTCAGTCGAAAATGTTTCCGGAACTCTAATGGCATGGTTTTGTGGAGTTCTTCTCTTTCTGGCCAATAAAGCAAATGTTTGAGTCTAACATACAAGATGTGAATCACAACAAGAAAAGTTCTGGAGACTGTTGATGGAGATGTATTGAACCTAAACGCAAGATCCTGAATGGGAAGATTCAATTTAAGGCGCATTAGTGTCATTAAAAGCCGTTCAAATTGTCCAAGATCACTGTCTGTGCGAGGTTTCGGTATACTTTGTTTCACAAAGTCAAATAGTGTCATTAATACAAGGTAACTCGGCAGACCAGTGTAATACTTTACTTTGTCATTATTGTTTTCAAAGCTTTTTTCATTCATTTTCATATTTCTTACTTGCTCTTTCAATATCAAATTTTCTGTTATCATCCTCTGCAGTTCACTGTCTAAAGCACTGTCGCTGATCAATTGTGTTGGCTCGTTGAAACTGTCTTCACATGTCTCCGAAATATCAAGACACGTATACTCGCACACCGGTATCAGATCGTTGTCAATTGGGGTGGCTATTAATTCTGCTTCTCCGTTGCTACTAAGGTCCAATAAAGCTCTAGCTACGTGGTGTTTCTCTTTCGTACGACCTCTCTCTCTGACCCTCTCATACCTGTAAGTAAATGATAGAACAAAAATGATAAAACCTAACTAAGCTTACTTTTAAAAACATAAAATCACCCTATCACAAACTGAATGGGAATCATATGATACCATAATTTATTGCAATTTGTGAATGGTGATTAATGATGATTATATACCAAAATTATTCCACACATTAAAAATTTCCTCTTCAAAAATACCAGCCCCCCCTTTCCTTAGCCCAGAAAGATAACTTGAAAGCTCATTACTGTAGCATTGCTACAACAATTCCGAAATCACCTTTTTAGATCTGTTTGTGACTTGTGGCGGCTACGGCTGGACTTTCTAGGTGTCAATGCCTCTGCTAACTTTAGTGTTGGTACCCAGTCAGGATTGGATTTGTCATATAGGCCTGCTGGTTTTCCTGAAAAAAGATTTATACATGTATACAAATATTACAAGTTTTTATGCTGTTTCAAACTATTCAAAATCACCAGTCAAGATGTAAAAATATAAAAAAATAAAGGAACCACTTATTTACTAAAACAATGTGACATCTTTTCAGTTTACATTACTGGTCGTCTGTTGTCTGGCACAAATTTCAGTCATCGGACGAGTAAATTATTCCATGAAACTACATGTATTTTGACCTTTTTTATGTTCACAAACAAAAATTACAATATTTACCGGTGACGAAATGATCGGAACATATCCGAGAATAATCTGAGGGTTCATCCTTCCTGTCGATTTTTGCCAACCACGCACGTCTCCTTTCTTCACTTAATTGCTTTGTGTCCTCGCCTTCATGCACTATTACTTTTGGAAAACGATAAAAGCTACGTTTAACTGAGTCACCGTGTCTATTTTTACAACCGTTAACCCAGCAGGAAAGCACCATGACGATTAAAAATAGAATTTTACATTCAAAACAATCAACGAACTGTGACAGGTGTGTATTGCCATCCAATATGGCGGACACGCTACAAGGGGCCCGGACTGTGACGTCACACGAAAACTATGTATTAGGTAAAATCTTACATTTTACATTCTAAGGAATCTGGACCATTAACACTTAAATTCAAAACAACACTGTTACCGGTTTTATTTTTTCTTCATATTTAAGCATTAGCATGGCCTTATATAGGGACAATTTTATGTAAAATTCATAGATTAACAAATACTGGAACTGGGTGAAATTCAGACGTGAATTTAGTCAAAATGTTTAGAAACTAAAACAAAAATAACGATCAGGTTATACAATTTTTTTTAGCAAATTGATTTTTGTTCAGCAATATATACTATTTTGGTTTATATGTGAAGAGAAATTACTAGACATTTTTTTTGGGGACATTTTGGCTCGAATACAACAAACCTGACTTTATATGCCCTCTTTTAGTTAGGATATCCCATTTTTTTTAAGAAAAATCTTAAATTTTTTAGAAAATTATTTTCTAGAATAGATTTTTGGGAAATATTTCGGTAAATATACCGTACTGCAGAATACTAACTTCATACTAAATTTCATGAAATTCCGATCGTGTGCACAACCCAATGGGAATTTCTGATAAAGTGAGACCCCCTTTACAAAATATTCAATGTGAGAAATCATTTCTTAGTCCATACTCAATAGCATACCAATTATCATTGTATTTGCTTATATTATGCTTTTTTCTTTATTTTATATCTGTGTGCCTTCATTTTTTATACCTTTTTAAATGTGCAATAGAGGCAATGAAAGGACTTTCAAATTGCGCTTTAGTTCCTTTTATTTTATCGGTCATTCTTTTGGACCATTAAAATTTTGGGCTTTTTTCAAACTTCAAAATTTGGCAATCCGGGGTGCCCCCCTCGTGGCGGAGCTGGGCGATAATGCAACATCAAGTAACAGCCACTGTTTCTTGATTTAGCTGCAATATTGGCAAACAACCTCAACTTGAATAAAAAATCTTCAAATATTATACATTCTTGTTTAAAACTGCTTAACCCTTTCGCAAACTAGACCTGGTTTCGTCATCCCAAAGAAAGAGTTTGGAAAAACAATGAGGCAAAAGAAGAAAATACTAGTACTTTTACCTAGACATTGTATGTATGCTATACAATACACATATCATCAACAAATTGTCATCTGCTTCAGCTTTGAAATTGAAACTGTCCAAATTTTTGCTGTGTAGAAATGGATTAATTTTAAGTTACAGTTGGCTTAGAAGGCTAGAGTTTTCAATAAAAAACTTGGTCTTAAGTACATGTACACTGAACATATGTTCTAAACCGCCACTTTTCAGAACAGATTTTTTGGTATAAATGAAAAACGAAAAGCTCGTTTGAAACAATATTTTGCACAATATATTTTGTCATCAGTAGCTATCGATTTAATATAAAACCAGTTTTTGCACGTGGTGCACAATGTGATGAGTTAAAATGCACAACATCTACTCGAGAATTTATTCATATTGATCCGACATGCCGATTTTGCAAAGAAAAATCAACCCAATGGATCGGATGTCCTTAAGTGATATGGGTCGGACTGTGTGGCTTTTTGAAAGCGACGTCGATATGAAAAAGGCATGCACCCTTTTGAGTGGTACGTGCATGTTTCAATAGGTTGAGCATGATACTGTAAAATGCATTAACTGTTTTCCGATTGCTTTCTGTTTTGCGAATTTTATGGACCTCAAATCGTGTCAAAGTGCACCAAAGAGTATGGCCCTAAGAGTCCACCATACTAAATATTTTAACTTCACATGAAAGTTTTCTGAGAGATAACTTCTATCTTGCACACATTTTGCATGTCAGTAATGGATGTTTGACGCGTGTGTGCTAATAGAGAGGATTTAAAGTTATATTTACAAACTGCATTTTAGTGTTCTTTTGGAATGTATTATATTCCATAGAACAAGATAAATCATTCTTAAGTGAAGATATACCGACATTTTTTTTTAATGCATCGGTAGTTTTTTTTCTATTGCTTCTTTATAACGAGCTATATACACCCAAAATGCGAAAATGCACCACAGATCATGACCAGTGCAGTCTACCATACACATTATCATTATTCCCCATGTACCTTTGTATGCGAAAGGCATTACTTTTAAATCAATTATGCATATCAGTAATGGATCTTTGACGTCTGTATGCTACTCAGGAGTATACACAGTTATGTTTACAAACGTGATTTTTTGTTCTTTTTAATAGCACGTTTTGTTTACCGAGAAACACCATCGACACATTCAAAACAGAAGACTAGCCGATATTGTTGTTAACAGTCAACAAATATCACCTACATTTAATGCACACATGAATTCAAATAGGAGAAATGCTTTTAAAATAATCACAAGACAAAATACCAGGAAGCCGGAAGTGATGCAGACTTACCTAGGCTACTGAGACGTCTGGAATGATACCGTAGAACTTCCTAGGTAGCTTCAACTGAATGAGGGCGCGTTGTCAAGCAGAGTTATTGACGCATAGTGATTTCACATCCCGTGCTTACAGTTTACCTTCTTGATGTGAAATTGTTGACGTGACAGTGACCCCTTTCAATTTGCAATTAAGTCATGTTAATGTCAAAGGGCCTCAATGAAATTTTGGCATCTTCTGTGGAAATGGTTTATCCTTTTTATTAAAAAAAATCAAGCTCCTATCCTAAATATTAATGGAGTTATACGAATTTACACGCCGTGGTGCTTTAGAAGATCTGTTCAGTGTAGTTTGAGGCACACCACTTTGTTTATTAACACCAACAAAATAAGTGATCTCACCGAGGGCGACGGTACCGGGCCTGTATTTGTGGGGCTTCTTCACTCCGCCAGTGGCTGGGGCGCTTTTACGGGCTGCCTTGGTGGCCAAACTAATGTGAGGGTGCAAATTCAACAAGCAAAACTACCCATGACAAAACTATGACATATACAAAAAATAAATGTTCTTGTGATTCTACTAGACAGCGAAAATCCAGAGAAAATAATAATAAAGTAAAGAAAGAAGTGACAACTATTGATTTAACAACGGAAATGGACTCAACAGATAAAAGAAAAATTGTGAAATCAAAACAGAAAGAGGTAAATCAGAAAGAAAGAATTGTAACTGCAGCAAAAGTAAAAAAAAACTTATGTAACATAATCTCGCCTCCTACCCAATAATATTAGCCTTCTCTATGTGACCGTTTAGTGGATTTTATGATAAAACAACCAACTCCTGTGTATAGAATACAATGTTTACTCTATCTCGTCTATATCTCATAAGAGTACGATCAAACGACACGTTGAACCAGCAAGTCCCGTTTCATATTCAGATATCGTAAAAACCGTCGAGCCAGCCGACAATAGTAAAACCGAACGCACGCAAAATGCAATACGACAAAACGTACAAGAAACCACAAGAAATCTGATGAACCAATCAGAACTAATAATAGAGAGTGACATTAATGATAGTCCAGCGACAAACAGTGAACAGACTAACAATGATGAAAACCTACTGCATAGTCGAAAAATAATTCAAAATAAACCAAAAGAGACTGTAGCAAAAAAAAATGCTGCGCCACGCAAAAATTCACAACAAAGTAAATTCCATGCTGCTAGGGAAATTTCAAAATCCCATTAACCAAAACAGTCAGACAGTTCCCAAAATAAATTCGTGGCAGTTAGCAAACGAAACACAAACTCGTACTATATAGGTTATATCGACCCAGACACATCCGACGGCGATATCTACGACTTTATTACGGAGAAAAAAGTAAAGTGTACTAAGACCTAGCGTCCACTAGGATGCGGAAGGTATGCGGGATCAAATAATCTTATTTCGGCATACCTTCCGCGACGAAACTATATTTTTTTAACCGTTATGAATTTATCAGCGCACTGTCCCTGAACTTAACGCATGCATACCTAGTATTGTCCGCGTAAACAATCCGCAATTGTGCCGAATAAACGGTGACATATTCCAGACAACGCAGACTAGTTTAGGATTGCATCCGGAAGGGTTTAAGAAACCCAGATCAAACATGCACGAGTTTGTTGTTAAATGAAATGCCAATTTCACACGTGTTTTGATTCGTTTTCATTAGATGGAGTTTCATCAAGGACGTCGAATGTATACAGACTGCTTTACTATTGAATATTATCTTCCGATGAGGATGTCGTACTTTAACAATTATAGAAGTCGACGACGCCATACAGATGGTGGCTTCGGTCATGGCTTACAATTGAAAGACGGCGTCCGTTAGGGCAATATGAAACCCTTACGTACGAACTACGGATTGAAGACGTTTCAGAGAATAAAACTGTAGAAAACATAATCATAAAATCATATTGGTTACGACATTAATTAGTGCCTTTCCTTTCACTATTGTTTCTAGGCCATATAAAACACATTGCAGATTTTCGTATGTTTAAATTATTATATTATTCAAGAATAGTAGATCTACGATTATCGTTATTTTTCTGAATGCCTCCTGTACTATGCATGTTTATAATGTTATTCTGTAAGCATGGAACATATATTTAGACGCATTCAATTAATGTTCCTTTCCTCCAACCAACTTTGACTTGGAACCAACTATCTTTTTAACTCTACTTTGCAAAAAAGCAAACACTAAATAAGTCAAATTCATAGGCGTTGTAGTGTTGCTAGAATGAAAATCTCTGCGATGAGGTGGGAAATATTGAGGAAGAAAGTGCTTCAGGCAACTTTTCTGGAAAGGATTTTGCTAGCTATCAAGCTTGTATTGTTTTTGGTATTATATTAAAATGTAAAACGGTAAAATGAAGAAAATACCTTTACTTTTCCTCGATATATTATACTAATAATGATAATAATGATAATAATAATAATAATAATAATAATGATAATAATAATAATAATAATAATAATAATAATAATAATAATAATAATAATAATAATAATAATAATAATAATAATAATAATAATAATAATAATAATAATAATAATAATAATAATAATAATAATAATAATAATAATAATAATAATAATAATATCATTATTATTATTATTATTATTATTAATAATAATAATAATAATATTAATAATAACATGACGATGTCCTTACGACAACGCAAACAAGTTGCCGAAGATATGCGGACAATCATTTCCGCGTCGAAATTTTGCTCTCGATCAAAATTTCGACGCGGACAAAATTGGTGGTCCAGAAGACTACGAATCATTCGGAAGGTTTGGTGAAAACATTAAGAAGGCATTAGGAACATGCGGAGGGTCTGCAGAACATTACTTTTTCTGTCCGAATACATTCGGCGTATTGTCCGTGCCCTAGTGGACGCTAGGTCTAACATACGTATGTTTTACGGGAAATACGGATCCGCAGCAAAAGTGAACATAAACGCGGACTTTGCTGACCAAGTCGAATCCGAAGGTTTCTGGCCACCGGAAATTACCTTTCGAAAGTGGGAAAACAAAAAGTCATGGGAAAAGGATAAGAACAGAGACAATAGATACAAAACGCGACAATACAAAGACTCATATAGCACACGTTCCGGTTACGAATACTCACGCGATGGATACGACAGATACGACAAATGACACAGTGGTTTTACAGTTAGAAAAAGTAACAAAACAAAAAAGTTATTTCTGAGGTTCAGTATATTACTTAGCAAAAAATGCTAAAAGATCTTGTATGACCTCGTCCGATTATTTGTTTTTAGTTTTTAAATATTTCTAACATATTCAGGTCTTAATTTTACCTAGTTCCAGTTTTTGTCAACCTATGCAATTTACATTTAATTTTTCCCCATATATGCCCATGCTTATTTAAGGAATTAATGCAATTTTATTTTTTTCATGCAGGTAATCTTATTACACTGTATGAATACCTGCATGAAAAAAATAAAATTGCATTCATTCCTTATAATTTAATAATATTTTTTTACTGTTAATAATAATATTTGCGACAAGAAAAATGAGTTATCGTCGGGACTATGTTTAAAGAAGCGGACAGATGTGCGATATCTGGCTGCTGCCAAGGTATTCAGATCTTACGCACGTGCCTTTCCGTGATGAAAACTTTAAATGACGTCATAAAAAGCGCGCGTAACTGCGACGTTGTTTACATCGAATTCCGTCGTCGTAACGTCATTTTCCATCCTCTCAAGTGCGTTTTAAGCAATAAGTCTTTAAAACTGAGTTTGTTTCAACTAGAAAATCTATTTAAGAGTAAGATTTAATGATAAAACTTGTAGTTTACTACTCAAAACGAGCGTAATACGCCGATTTGTACAGGACACATCCATTTATCCATATTGTTGACTCCGAAAGAAGTTCCGGCAATATCAATTTTTTTTCATGGAGTTATGAAAAAAAAATTTTAGCCAATCAAAACGCTCGGATTTTAATGAAATCAACTAATATTAAATTATAGTAAAATACGAAATGAAAATAAAACCTGCAACAGTGTTGATCATGAATTGAATTTAAGTATAAAGGGTCCTGATTTCTAAAAATGTAAGATTTTACTTATTTTCATATAAATTTGTAAATATCTCATTTTGCTTCGTTGTGTCTTTATTTAACATAACCAACTTCTACCTGGCATTACTTTTAGCATTTTTCACACAAACACATGACTTCAAATAATGAATTGAACCTTGTCGTACCCAGCTACCAATGATATAATGCAAGAAAAAAAAAAGCGGAGTAAATAAAAAAAATGTGGGGTTGAGTAAATAAAGGAAATGCAATAATGTTACACATTTTACTTATACATTATTTCACCTTATTGAACTTTCTTATGTGGCTTATCAGCTCTTAAACTACTTTACAATAAATACAAAACATATTTTCTTTCCTACACTGCTAAAGTTTATAAAAAGAACACAAAATCAGTTTTATTGTGCATTAATTGTGTCTTTTAATGTAAAATTGCTATTTTTTATTCTTAATGAGAAACTAGCCACTTCTTTGTTGACATATTAACTTTTTAATTATCTAAGATTTGTGAAGATTTTTTTGTTCGCATGTTGGTATCAACAGTATTGATACAAAATGTTGTACAATGACTCCTCTTGCTTTTTTGAGTTAAACTTTGTGACTGATATCAAGACTATGAAGGCGGCGTTGAAATTTTGTTAGATGTGTACCATTGAAATCCGGAAACATGTTAAGGTACCGTGGTTCACAATTTTCCTTATTTGACAACGCTACTGTTTTCAAATTTTCACCACAATTTGCATATAACTAGGAGGCATAAATGGCTACTCATTTTACCAGTTTCATTGGTTGACAAAGACGCGAACATACAAAAAAAATTAATTGAGTTTTAGTTCTCGAAAATTTCTGGGCTGATTTCCTTACAATTTCTGACTTAATAGATGTCTGGGCATTGAAATTTTGAGCTGGTATCAAAACTAGGTAAACAACATTAAGCTTTCCTAGACGGGAACAATTGAAATCCTGGAGTATTTTAAGGTCTCGTGGTTCACAATTTTCTTTATTTGACAAAGTTAATGTAAAACTGTATCCGATTGAAATTGCTGTCTGCAACATCTTTGAATTGTGACAATTGTAAACAAATCTTCCTGATTGCTCAACCGGTCTTAAAAAATTCCCGGAGCAAGTTTGATACCGCTTTTACCGCTGTACATCCTTTTAGTAGAAAGCATCGGAATGTTTGCTTAGCTATCTCTAGATTAAGATGCAAATTTATTGTTATGTGTGGACCATTTGCGCCTATAGTCATACTTTGTAATTATGTCGTATGGTTATAATTATGTTTTTGAGGGGAATACTGGAATCAGCCTGTCTGTCCGTCTTCTGTCCGTACGTGTCTTAACCTAGTTCAGAGCATAATTAAAAAAAGTATTAATGGACTTTAAGTGGAGGAAGGGAATTTATCAAGAAAAATTAAACGAAAATCTTGACAACTTTCGACAACTATGCACAAAAAGTTTACCATGCTGATGTTTTACGTTATGTCGTCATGTTTTTTGTGGGAGCATATTTTGATTGGGACTGTGAATCAAGAATTATTAAGGAATGAATGCAATTTTATTTTTTTCATGCAAGTATGAAAAATATAATCTAATCACACTGTTTGAATCCGCAAAGCGTTTCATTCAAAAGTGTGATTAGATTTTACTTTTCAAACCTGTCTGAAAAAATGAAATTGCATTCATTCCTTATAATTTAATAGTACATTACATTACCGTTAGTAGTAATATTTGCGACTAGAAAGAACGAGATATCGTTCGGATTATGTTCAAAGAAACGGATATATGTCCGATATCTGCCCGCTGCCAAGGTATTGAGTTCTTACGCACGTGCCTTTCCGTGACGAAAACTTTGAATGACGTCATAAAACGCGCGCGTAACTGCAACGTCGATTACAGCGAATTCAGTCGGTGTAACGTTATTTTCCATCCCCTCAAGTGCGTAATAAGTTTCTTTTTGAAATTGAGTTTGTTCAACTAGGAAATCTATTTAAGAGTAAGATTTAATGATAACACGTGCAGTTCACTACTAAAAACGAACGCAATATACCGATATGCACAGGGCACATCCATTTATCCATATTATTGACTCGAAAAGAAGTTCCGGCAATGTCATTTTTTTCGTGGAGTTATGAAAAAATAGCTAATCAAAACGCTCGGATTTTAACGAAATCAACTTTTGTTTAATTATTATTTGATAATCTGACAAATATGGCAAACTTATTGATTGGTCAAGAGCCAATAGAAAAAAAAATAATTCTTCTGTGACGGGTCTGAGGTCATCATTGGGTACCGCTGCGTTTAAGTGTAGACCAACGGTGTCCGAAGAATAACTCGAAAAGTATAAAAGGTAGAATCATGAAACTGCATTGGTAGATACATGTATATCTCATTATGGAGAGGTGCAGTGCAAAAAGTATGTTACTCTGTCGGTCATATTATAGGAGTAATTGTCCTTTTTACTATTCAAAGGGCTTATTTGACCACTACTTCTGTCAGGTCGTTTTGATAGCGTTTAGGAAGGGGATTATCAGGTTATTGCTGTAAAAATGACGTTAAATGCCAGAGACACGCGTGTCCAAAAATGCGAAATTATCTGCCCCCCGCCCGAAATCTAAAGGAAACCCTCGGATTTTTTCCATTCAATTAACATTGAAAAAAGCAGAGGGTTTCCGACATTTTTATTTCCGTTTAAATTTCAATCTATAGACGGACTCAAGGCCGCAAGCGGCCTTTTCATCCATATAACTATTTCAATTAAAATGCAAAATACCATATGTTACACGTAAGATCATACATGTATCTATACAGAAAAAGTGTAATAATTGATCGATTACTTAGGCCATACCCATCTAAGCTCCCGTGTACCACTCAGTGGCCAAAGCACCGTGTGAGTAATTTTGTTATCCATTGGCTACCATTTACTAACTAGGATCCTCAGTTTGACCTACGAGTATCAAATCAAGGCCAAATACCTTGGTCCGCACGTAAAACAGAAAAAATGGCCACATTTTTCCACCGAATGCAGGACTGATAGCCGGTACCATTTCTAATGCCCACCCGATCCGGGGTTTGGTACTTGTAAATGACTCATTGAATTTAAGATTTTTAGATTGAAATATTTCAGTTCAATTACTTAGAAAAGAATAAACTGCAAAAATAGTCATGCTCAACGGACCATGTACAAACCTATCCATGATAAACGAACCATGTACGAATACAGTCAGGCTCAACGGACCATGTACAAATATATTCATGCTCAACGTACCTTGTACAAAAAAATATGCTCAACGGACCATGTACCAAAAAGTTGAATTCATTGAATTACTGAAACATGACACGATAGAAAGATTGGACCTGAAAGAGGTCAACAAAATATTGCAGTCCTGGGGATAGTTAAGGACTGAATTTCCCTGCAAAAGATTTGAAAATGTATACAACATCAATCGATCAAAAATGTTGGGATATTAATTTGTTGAAAGATATATGTAAGAAATATTCTTTATACGTTTATTTAAAATATATTCACGCTAGCTTTATACCATGTTCTTTTTCTATTTCCAGCGCGAGATAACAGAATATAAATCCCTCTCCTTGGAATTGAGACACGAGCTTCCAAGAAATACACGCTGATATGGAGGGATCGAGTATATTACGTGATATTGATCTTAAATACTTTATATCAAATCCTTACAAAGAAAATCAATTAATTTGAAATTAATCAGGTCATAGCTGGGCGTCAGATATATACTGAACCTCAGTAATAAAACAACACGTTTTCTTGTCTTATATTTCTTCAACAAAATCATTCATTTTGTTGACATAGTATTATTCGGTATCCACCGGACACTAGGTATGCACACAACACACTCTTAAGCACAAAAACCCTTTCATCCGTGACGCAAGCCGTCCACAACTATGTATTGAAGACAGTCACTCTAGATACATTCATGTAAGGTTTGGTTAAGCTTTGCCCTATAATTGCTTGTTTTAGAATTTTCTCGCGATTTCATTAAATCCGATAAACCCTGCCCTGCTACGCTCACATTTTTGACGAATAAAAAAATATCAAACAAAGATTGTAACGAGTCACCCAATGATCATTCCTGCCAAGTTTGGTAACAAATCGCCTGGTGGTTAAGGAGGAGAAGATTTTTGAAGAATTATCAAATGATTTCTTAAAGTCTGATAAGCCCCGCCCTGCTAAGCCCGTGTTTATCAGCAAATCAAAAATTCATGAACATGTGTTGAATACAGTCTCTCAAAGGACATTCCTGCTATGTTTGGTTTAAATTGGCCAAATAATTGATTTTTAAAGATTTTTCACATGATTTCTCCTTGTCTGATAAGCCCCACCCTACCACGCCCACATTTTTTGATGTATCAAAAGTTCATGGTCAAATTTTGAAAAGGGTCACCCAAGAATCATTCATTTCCAGTTTAGTAAAAATTAGCCCAGTGGTTAAGGAGGAGAATATTTTTTCAATAATTATCTAACGGTTTTTCAAAGTTTGATAAGCCTCCGCCCTGCCACACCCACAATTTTCACCAAATCAAAAATTCACGAACAAGTTTTGAAAATAGTCACTCAAGGGACATTTCTGCCAAGCTTGGGTCAAACTAACCTGATAATTGATTTTTAAAGATTTTTCACATGGTTTGTCTAAGTCCAATAAGCCCTGCCCTGCAACGCCCATAATTTTTGACGAATCAAAAATTCACGAACAAGTTTTCAAAAGGGTCAACCAAGAAACAATTCTGCCAAGTTTGGAAAGAATTGGCCAAAAGGTTGAGGAGGTGAATATTTTTGAATAAATATCTTACAATTTCTCGAAGTCTGATAAGCCCCCGCCCTGCCACGCCCACAATTTTCTCCCAATCAAAAATTCATGAGTATGTGTTCAAAACAGTCACCCAAGGGACAATTCTGCCAAGCCTGATTCAAATTGGCCTGATAATTGATTTTTAAAGATTTTTCACATGATTTCTCTAAGTCCAATAAGCCCCGCTCTGCCACGCCCAAAATTTATGATAAATCAAAAATTCTCGAACAAGTTTTCAAAAGAGTCACTTAAGGAATAGTTCTGCCAAGTTTGAAAAAAATTGGCCCGGTGGTTGAGGTGGGGAAGATTTTTGAAGATTTACCTAATGATTTCCATAAGTCTGATAAGCCCCGCCCTGACACGCCCACAATTTTTGACGAATCCAAAATTCTCGAACAAGTTTTGAAAAGGGTCCCCCAAGGAATATTTCTGCCACGTTTGGAAAGAATGGGCCAAGTGGTTGAGGAGGAGAAGATTTTTGAAGAATTATCTAATGATTTCCTTAAGTCTGACAAGCCCCGCTCTGCCACGCCCACAACTTTTGACGAATCAAAAATTCACGAACAAGTTTTAAAAAAGGGTTACCCATGGAACATTTCTGCTAAGTTTGGAAGGAATTGGCCCAGTGGTAAAGGAGAAGAGGATTTTTGAAAAATTACCTAATGATTTCCTTAAGTCTGATAAGCCCCGCCCTGCCACGCCCTCATTTTTTGACGAATTAAAAATTCACGAACAAGTTTTTAAAAAGGTCACCCAAGAAACATGCCTGCCAAGTTTCGTCAAGATTGGCCCAGTGGTTAAGGAAAAGAAGATGTTTAAAGCAATTGTTGACGACTTCCGACGACCGACGACCGACGCACGACGGACACAGGGTGATCACAAAAGCTCACCTTGAGCATGTTGTGTTAAATTCCATTCATTCAGACTGTAGATGTTAACATGTGCTTAAGTTTCCTTGTAATGGTGCTGATATTTATTGACTAGTATTGTTGTCTTGTTTTCACAATTCACTCTGTCAATGATTTACATGTTAGTTACACGAGAAATGATCAGTAAAGAATTACCCTTAAATGCTTGAATGTCTGATTACAAGAACCTTGCATTTTATAATTCAAATTCCCTTATAGGCCCCCACACCCAAGGGAGGCATATTGTTTTTGCCCTGTCTGTCAGCAACTTTAACGTTGGTCTTAACTTTTGAGCCAGTACAGATATACACTTTAACCTTTGTCTTTTGTGGCCTTATATAGCAGCACATTGTCTATGGACAACTAACCGATGTTTAAATTAGTGCAAAATGAATATTTGATTAAACGCCTATCTTTACGACAGTCAATATTAAATGGCGTTTTACAGAAATAAGTAAGTATATATCACTGATGGAGAGGGGGTCAAAACCTCGAGACTACAGCTTGGAAAAGCTGGAGGTAAGTGATTTTGGCCTCCCATCGACAATATATCTATAAACAATACACAATCTTAAATGAGTCAATTTCCAAATTTGCAGGTTTTTTAGACCAGTAAATCATGAAAAATAATTGTCAAATATTTTGATTTTTGCATTTTTTAGGCGATTTTTATGAAGTTTTATGTGATTCAGTGTGTCAAATTGCTGGAGATTGAATTAATGATAGTGAACATGTTGTAAAATTCTGTGTTAAACGTCAAATGTTTTGATAATGCATTTGCAATAAAAAGACGAATACAATCCCAATTCCATTTACTTGTCAATGCATTTATATAGCGGTCATTTTTTACCCCAGCACAAAAATAAGTGATAAATTATACAAAGGAAATTTGACAAAGTATCGACTAAAAGTAAATTGACAAAGTCAAAAAAGTAAACCTTACATATAAACCTATGAAATCGATCGACCTACTTCTCGGTGTGGTGTAAGCGATTAAATAGATTTACGTTATTATCATTTGCTGTTGTAAGCGATTTATTTCTGAATCAATCGGTTGATTTACTTCTGTATAGCTATTTTTCCCAGGGTTCCAAAGTCTGAGTTTTTCCCGAAAAAACGGCGGTTTAAATTTCTGAATACATATTTCGTTGCCTTTCAATTTGCCTGATAAATATGTGTATTGTTTATAGATATATTGTCGATGGGAGGCCAAAATCACTTACCTCCAGCTTTTCCAGGCTGTAGTCACGAGGTTTTGACCCCCTCTCCATCAGTGATATATACTTACTTATTTCTGTAAAACGCCATTTAACGATCTGGAACCATAATGGATTTCGGTTATTATCGCCGATGATCGGGTATTTACGGCACTCGGTTATTTCCGTGAAACGCACTTCGGAAAGATTCGCTTTTGTTCTCACCTCGGTTTACTTTCTGGTAAACATTAATAGATATCGGCCGTGTAAGCTATTTAAAGTGTGTTTTTCTGCATAGATAGAGATAATTCTCGTATTTCTCGTTGTTAGTATCATGAAAAATGCTTAAATATTATCGTTCTGAACACTCTGGCTGTTAAACGTATATTAAACGTACAATCATCCATTAGAATCGGAAATACATGAAAAATACTTCTTCATGTTGTATTCTATAAATAGTAACAAAAAAGAAAGTGAAAGTACAGCGAAATAGGGAACGATTTTATCCAGTTAATCGTGACGTAATTTCGGACATACAATAGTAATTCGTTGGAGCTGTTATAAAATCTCGTAACTACGGCTTAAAACAGGCCGTAGTTACGATATTTTATGACAACACTGACGGTTTATCAAAACACAACTTTAAACCCAATCGATTGTTAAAACAAAATCCATTGCCATTACAATGAATTTTCCGTGGTTTGTTCAATTTCAACATTTCCTTTCATACATATTTTTGTAAACATGTGACATGATATAATAACATAAGTGTTCATGTAAGATAAGCTGAATTTGATTGACAAAGGCGTTCTTATACAGTAGTACATGAGACCAATTTCAACCCTCTTTCCCCCCACACCTGACAAAATAGTCTTGATATTTTCCAACAATTCTGTCAATAGATGACCGATTTGAACAAAAAAAGAATTTAAGCAATGAAAGCGGGAACACTCCATGACTTTGCTGGATGCGAAGGGTGATCTTTGAAAAATCGGCTGATATGAAAATAATTGACGACCAACCAAAACTTAATTTGGTTGTAAATAACGTTTTTATCAGCTGATATGTAAAAGAGGTACCATACACTTCTGATCTCGAGGCTTTACACTTTTCTGCTTCAAACCGATTTCAAATTTGTCAAGTATTTACAAAATTATTGACGATTTTCTGAAAGTGTAGTGTCACATGACTCCCCACCCCCCATGTATATGGTGATATTGTTTTGTTCACAATAGTTTATGTAGGAACTACAGGGAAATGCGACGATGAATATTTGATTAGATAGTTTCTTTATGTCAGTCACTATAAAATAAGGTGTTGTTACATTTGACTTTTGAATTTTAACGGTAACCTTTTCCCATTCTTGTTTTATTTGCACAAGTATAGATTAGAGATATTTTTGATGTAGGTTTCATACCCTGTCAGTCAAAATTCCAAAAATTATAGATCAAAGAAAAAAAGTTCATTTTTCATCAACGTCGAAAAAATACAGTCACAAAATCATAAAGCTTATGTATAATCAGGTGTTTTTTCCTCAATTTTGTTTTTGATAGTTTTGTGTTCAAATTCAAATAGTTTATTAGTATATTGGCCACCGGCCTGTATACAAAAATATACATCAATAACATGTTCAAACACAATGTTGTCATGAGGTTGCATGAGACACATTTGCCATCGCCAAATTCCTTTTTTCCATAGCATAAAAAATATACATTGCAAGATTGCGTATTATAGCAGTGTTTTTGTTTGCCATCAAAAGGTAGAATTTCTGAATGTTAGGGTTTTTATAAAACTTTTTGCTGATAAACTTAGTGCGCAATTCCTCATACAACGGACAGATTAAAAGAAAATGAAACTCACATTCTACAACAGAATTACAATAAAGACAGTATCTAAGATCTTTAACAATATTTAAATGACGACCCTTTTCTATCATTAAAGAATGAGATGAGCTTCTAAATGACACTAAACTTTTCCTAAACTTAACTATATCAATTACATCTAAATAGGTTTCTGGTGAAAAATTTTGTTTAAAATTGGAATAATAAATCAATTTACTTGTTCTGTTACAATAACTGTACCATTCTTGGGTAAATTGATCTATCAACCTGTTTTTATAAGCTTTTAAAAACTGAGTGGCATTGGTGACTGTTTGCCTTTCCCAAATATATCCAAAACCATTCGTATAAAGACTAATCCTTACTTTAGAAACCCAATTTTTAAAACCTCTTTCGTCTAATATTTTAAGCATATCATAACATTTTCTAATATAACGATCATTTGGTGTATTTAAAAGTTTTACCCAATATTTCATACACCTTTTAGAGGCCTCAATATAAATAGGATATCTACCACAATCTCCCAAAATTGCATTATTTACAGAATTCATTGGGGCATTCATGAAACGTTTACACGCATACACATGAATGCGTTCAGCACAATCAGGCTGATCAAGACCCCAAATTTCAGATCCATATAAAAGAATAGAGCTAATTTTAGAATCAAAAATTTTGAAAAAAGTTTTATGAGATAAGGGTAAAACACTGTGTAGTCTTTTAAGTAAAGCAATAAAAACTTTCTTACTTTTAGTTGCCATATACTCTGACATCTTAAAGTATGAAAGTTTACTCGTAAAATTGACACCAACATATACAAAGCTATTAACTACTTCTATCGGCTTATTGTCATAAAACCATTTTTCATTTCTAGCGATTCGCCCACCATGTCTAAAGACCATTATCTTTGTTTTATCAGTATTGACCTGCAGGCGCAATTCACTGCTAAATGTATATAAAGCATTGAGCTGC
>CAVMGG010000090.1:2500-10779 GCA_963680895.1 Fragum sueziense
ATCATTTGA
The DNA here is from genome assembly GCA_963680895.1 of Fragum sueziense. Taxonomy (NCBI): domain Eukaryota; kingdom Metazoa; phylum Mollusca; class Bivalvia; order Cardiida; family Cardiidae; genus Fragum; species Fragum sueziense. The sequence goes on from CAVMGG010000090.1 coordinate 2,510, forward strand.
AAACTTGGATAAGTCAAGGAAAACTGTGAAAAATCGATGAAACCGTCGGACAAATCAATGAAAACCATGGAAAACCCGACTAAGACCATGGAAAAATGAAGGGAGAAAATAAAACAATGGAAGACCAATGGGAAACAAGCAAAAGTAAGGAAAAAAAGGGAAAATGAAGGAAAACCAATGTAAAATGAAGGGAAAACCTCTCCAAACCGAAAAACATGAAAAAAACAAAAAAAAAGAGAAAAAATCCCAAAAAAAATCCGAACCCATTTCAACTGAAACAGCACGGGTGTGCAACCGATTGGCTTAGCCATGTAAACAAAAAGATGCTTTCACATGGGTTGAATGGACCTTGACCTTGATAAAGTTTCTGAAAAAAATCAACGGTTCCTCCGGGAGCCTTCCCTCGCAGTGTGGCGCCGGGCCGAGGCGACACACCGCTGCACGATGCAGCCAGCAACGGCAGCGCAGAGGTGGTGGAGCTGTTGCTCGCGGCCAATGCACCGGTGGATGTGCAAAACGAGAAAGGCCGGGGGCCTCAGTTCGGACGCGGCCCGTTCGGGTCCTTCTTGGCGCATGACCGTCGGTCTGGAGATAGGAATTCAAAATCTTTCCAGCACAAAAGTCATTTGATACGACAGGTGTCCACATCTTCCATGTCTAGGAATCATTTTTTCGATTTGAGGTCAATGAATAACTTGGTAGTTTGAGTTCTGTCAGATCTTTTAGCGCGAGGCCGTCTTTCCTGAGATCGGGATTTGCATCTTTTTCCCGCAAAAAGGCTTTTGTCAATAACAGTTGTGTTGAGAATGGCTTTGTTCAAAGACTTAAACGGTATAGCCCAGCCCTGTTGGTCACCGCTGTGAGGACAAAGTCCGTTGGACTTGGCGAGAGCGGACGGCAACGACGACGTCGTCGTGCTCCTCGAGGCCGTGGCTTGGCCGCACGACTGCAGCTCGGATTCTCCAGCTGCAGATGTTGGCGCCGAAGCCCAGGCCGTTGCACCGCGGCCCGAATGAAGGCCGGATGCTCAGAGAGTTCTTGGAGATGTCACCATTTTCTTGGTCAATTGAAAGAAGTCAGTTCTTTTGTGTTTTCCTTCTCAGATTCTCGTGCAAATCTCCTTAGACGTGGAGCTGAGAGAGATTGCGATTTGGGAGCAACACCTGGACGCTTTGTTTTGGTGCTGACTCTGGTGATGGTCAAACTTGGTATCTTTTGGTCTTTTGATGCCATGAAGAAACGCATCCGAATCTCAATGCAACGCACATTTTGATTACTTTTTCTTGAGGGCTCGTGAAGGTCCCCCTATATGTGTGGAAACAGAATAGTGGAGCACTATATATGGTGGTATTGGTCTCATTGAGATCCATTCGAGCGCATTGGCGACCGATGAGGCAGCTCGTTGGGAGCCATCGAAGCCGGGACTTTGCTGAGCATGGAAAGTTGTTTCACAGTTTCCAAAGTCTTGGCCGAACTTCCATTCGCAATCACTTGCACACTGCCAATGTGATCATTTCGGTGAGGGATCCCAGCAGATTCATTTATGGATACTGTAGCACTAGCACGCACATGCCCGTGGTGAGAATGTGATATGTGACATGTGAGAATAACTTTCTCGGTCACCACGTCCTCCAAAATTGTCTCGCAACAGTGTCTCGCAAAGGTGTCCCACAATGTCCCACACCAAGAATTGATTGGAGCATCAGAGTGGCCTAGCTTCACGATGACACGTTTTCTTTTCTCAAGGACTTTCCATGTTTTGTTTTGTTCGGGTTTGTGGCAGCCATTGTGTTGTATGTTTAAAGTTTAAAGCCAGCAGTTTGTCAACTTGAAAACAAGAGGACTATGTTGGCAAAAGCCACGACACACGAGGCAACGTGCAAGTATGTGGATGTGTTGCGTGCCAGCCCTGGCATCAGATCAAAACAGCCAAGTGCCGCTGAGTCCATGACTTCGAGCGGCGATTCGAAATCTTCAGCGGCAAAATGCCACAAACGATGTATGAATTTGTAAGTTAGCTTGTTTCTGGAAACGGATGGCAATCTCAAATCTGAGGGATCAAGGTGACCTCCCAGCACTTAGAGATTTTCCGTGGTGGATTTTCGACAGCAACTGCATAGAATTGATGTAATTTGGAGATCTTTTGACTTTAAATATCTCAAATTCATGTCTGGTAACTATGTTTTGATCCATGATGTTGTTGGCCCGTTTGCTCCAGTGTTGCTGGTCATAATTTGTCATATTTGGATCATCCAGGTGTCGCTAGATGTTCCATTTTGGGGATTTCAAACATCACCCAGATGTTTGTTGGACATCATACCGTATAGTTGTTGGGTGATGGCACGATATTTCACTAGCCCTGTCATCCCTCCATAGTTTTTGGCTTGACACCCGTTTGCAAAGACCGAACACATATATTTTGGTATTTAGCATCACAAAACTACGACTATAAACTTTAGTCATGGTGGCAAGTTGCTTTTTTCAAAAAGGTTCACCCCCATTTTTGATGCTTAGTTCTCGTCGCCCCAATGAGATGATTCCTGCACTTTGTGTTTTCTGCAGGAAATGGAAACAAACATCTAAAAATTGCATTGAGATTCTTTTTGCAGGAGCAATGGACGGATTTCTTAAGCTAGAACCATTGGGGGCCTGGAACTGGACCAGTGTAGCCATGCGAGAAGACTTAGTTTGAAAGAACCAAAGCTTGCGGCGGAAGTACAAAGAATTAGGTATCAAGTTGGTTTGCCCTCCTGGATTGCCACAGCATGTCTGTTTTGATCTGCTCCGGGCATAGTGTTGCAGTTTCACATGTTGGGCGTTTGGTGCTGACAAAGTGCGGGCATCAACTCGGCTGAAAATCAACTCTTGGCAAGCTTGCGTGGTTTCCGGAGCCTGGCATAAAGTAAAGATGATGCATATTTCCTGCAACACCTCCTGCAATGAGTGGAATGAATGTTTGTAGATGTTTGTAGGAAGGATGATGATCACCAAAGTTTTGTGGAACCCTACAGTGGCGGCGCCTCAATCTTGCTGAGTCGTGACGTCGGAATGGCGCTGAATGAGGGGAATCATCGGAACCATCCCCAAATTCAAATTGACCGTGTATGATCCTGGCTTTGAATTCAAGTCAGTGAATCATGATGAAATTCAGCCAGAAGCATTCCGCAGTGGTGCTCAAGGTAGAGTCTGCTCGCAATCGCTTAACTGTCAGAACTGAGCATTGAGGATTTAAAAAAACCACACTATGTTAATGGTATGTCTGTAAATGGGCAGACACTCCCTGAAATGGCCATTTGAGTGGGGATAATGATAATAATCCATTGGAATCCGGGGTATCATATTTTCAGACAAACCTATATGTCACCCCAACCTTTTACAGGGCGCAGTTTTGCACCAGACGTTTTGACAACTTTTGCTAGTCTCCAAGCGTGCCTGAAACAATGGACGGCCCTCCTGCAACCACGGAGGATGATGTGGGGCGGCCATATGGTCCTGTAATCATGGTCATTGAACGACATTGAATGATATTGAATGACATTGAATGTGTTTTCTTGGCAAAACAATAAGGCGAATGCCTACAATTATGGAAGTTGGGCGTTGGGTGTTTTGGGAAGAATGTATTTAATACAACAATATACAACATCAATTTACTTTCAGATTTCTTCATTTCTGTTTTCCCAATTGGCTTGCTCCATGTTTATCGCTGTTCTTTAAAGATTCATGGTGGGACTAGGAAAAATGGGGAAATGGATACGAGGTTTCAGGGTTCGAGGGTTCGAATTGGGTCCATGCAGCTCATTTAGTTCTTGTTCACACATTATGGAATTAATGTGGTAAAGCAATGAAAATGCATGAATGGGTGGTAAAAACCATCCTCAATTGTTTTTGTTCTGACTTATCGGATTCCCACATGACGTTGAAACTGCCATGGTCGCTGGACGCGCGAGGTGTCACCAATTTCGCCTTGACGTCTGGGCTAAAGAGCATTTATCATGTGTGGTATTGATTGAAGCTAGTGGGGAAGATCATGGAAGATCCCTTGGCTTGCGGCTGTCCTCATTGCGATTTCCTGGAGTCCACTTTGCCCATGCTTACTCTTGCTGCTTACTTTTGCTCCCAGTTTCCTTTCAAATCCCGGGGTCGGACGAAGAGTTCCGAAATGCTTCGAATAAGCCAGCAAATACCTTCAAATCTCAAGCTTCCCAAGTCCAGTAGTTATTACATGGCCATCACATGTCATCACTGTGGAAATCCGTTTGTTCTTGTTTAACCGCAATGACCCGCATGTTGTGACTTGTTTTGGTGGGTTGCACCCATAGATCATGCCATGATTCTAATGTCCGCCCGCCCCGCACGCATAATATTGGGCACTCCAAACTCCAAATGGCTCGCCCGAGGCTTGCTCCGCCGCTATCGCTGAGCTGGAGCTGGATCTGGAAAGATGGTGTGAAAAAGTGTGACACGCCTGTGCCAAATTGCGGTGAATTGTTTCAGCTTCTTCGGATCTTGATCCATGTCTACACAATTCACCGTGAAAGATCCTGGATGGCAATTTCGGAATCACTAGGTACGACCCATGTGCTGCAAACGTCCGCCCTTATATAAATCTTTCCTACACGTGGCTCAGAAGATGGATTGAGAGGGAAACGCTGGGCGAGAACTGCAAAAACATTGGCCACGTTTGAATTCTCACCGACAGGATGGCGAGGTCAGAGTGCGCAGACTTGCACCGGAACATTCCAGCGAACAACATTGATCTCTTATCTTGATTTTTTGTGACTTGCTGTGAACCATGGAGTTCCTCTTTTCCAAACACATCACTCCCCTCAACCACCACCCGGGGTTCAACCCCGCCATGGACGGTTCCTGGGCAACGGTGGTGCCTGCGGCCGCCTCCGATGCCTTGCCGCGGCCCACCACTCCTGCCAGCAGTTCCGCTGCCGGGAGCGGAGGAGTTGCCTTTGGTGGAACCACGAGCCGAGGATGGCATGATTTCATTGAGCTAGATGCCAAATGCCGATTTCTTGAAGGTCATTTCATTGAACAATATTGAACATTTGAAAGAAACATATATACTTCAAGGTCAGAAAGCATTTCCTCATAATGAAAGCATATCCACTAATTTGAACATCTCATGGCAATGAGAGAACCGTGTTCATCCTACTGATCCAGTTGTGGTATCTTATGGTCCCATTTGAAGAGGTGATGCTATAGCCTAACTTAAAAGGCAAGGGGCAGCACGGCCAAAAGAAAACAACTCCAAATTGGCAGGTTTTGAAAGAACAGGAAATCATATGCCAGTGCCTCCTGGTTTTGTTGCGTTGGTAGAAGAGACATGCTTCAAATGGCAAGTGAACTTAACTTCAAATCGATGCATATTTCTGGCAGGAGTGGCTTCGCCTACCAGATCGAGCAGCCGATTGTTGGCCGGCCGACTGTTGGCTGCCCGATTGTTCGATGCTTTGCTTCAAGGTTCACACACATTGAAAGCCAGTCAATCGTGCATTTTGCATTTGTTCGATCTCCTACGCCTCATTTGCTCAAGATTTGTCCTCAAAAATCCGGAAAATATCTGATGTCTGATGGGTCAGTTTTGCTTTTATGGATCGTCAGTTGAGGTTATACAATTTCAACGGGTTTTACCTTTGGGTCTTCCAGGTCTTTCACCGGATCCATCCCCTTCAGTCGGGTCCAATGGCGACAGGTGTTCGTCGCCAAGCGCAGGTTGCGGCAGAGACGGAAACCGATGTCAGGAAACTCAGATGCCCGGATGCAGGGAAGCCAATGGAACCGGAAAAAATTGGAGATGTTTGAGATGATGATTTGAATTTTTTATGACATGCAGTTTTGAATGACACTTGCATCAGTTAGAAAGGTAATTGTGTGAAACTGGTCGGATGTAAAAGGGTGGGTTATCCACACAGCTCTGGGAGATGATTTTTTTCTTGTGTGGGCCCCGTGGAATGTAAGGAGCCTTTTTTTGTGATACTGCAAAGGGTTTTCCAATTGATCCCCATTTCTGTTAGTGAGCAGGTCGTAGAGAGAGTGTTTTTCAGGAGACCGGTCGATCAACCCACTACGACAATTCTCTGCTCAACCTGGGGTTTGTCACAGCAGCATTTGTAAGGGTCATCGTCATCTTTAATTTTTCTTCCCACCTCCAGCCTGAAAACAATCCCACAGTGCATCCTGGTGCCAAAACCTTGGGAGTGAAGCTAGGGCGAACTAGGGCTCCGTGCTAGGCTGATCGCAAGTCATCAGAGGAGAAGTCGAGGAAGGAAAAGTCGGAGGTTGGGGCTGAGGGAAAAGTCGGAGCGGGTGGCGACGGATCAGAATTACGGGGTCCCTCCGCTGATGCTGCACTTGAGCCTTGCAGGTGAGTGGAGGCGCCAAGGAAGATGAGGACTCGGAGGCATGGGAAGCTCTGTGTTCCTGACCCGTGGAGATTTGTTGCTGGTTGAAACATGTTGAAAAGCCAATGGTTCGCCTACCATTGGGCAGGGTAGTAAGCTAGACTCATGACTCATGACCCGAATCATCCGGAATTGCAAGTTCTAGCCTGGTTCAAGTCTGTTTGACATGTGTCCTAGTGACTTCGTGAAAACAGGCGTCTTTGCCACTCTCTTCACTCCATCTACATTCTAATTAGCTTTCAAAATTGGAAACCCAAGCATTCTGTAGGAACAGTCGAGGTGAGAAGACCTTCCATGAAATTTAGCTGTTGCAATTGCAATCCAATGGTGCATTCCAGACATCTTCTGACATGTTCCCAGTCGTTTGTCGTAAACTTCAGCAAATCAACTAAATTCGATTAAATTCGAATGATTATTATCATCAACATTGATAATATATAAACTTATAAACAGCCTTTTGTATCCTTCTGTTGCAAATCCAGTAATAAACCATTTCCGACTAGAAATGGGTGAACTTCAACATCTTCAACGATTGTCCCCAAGGCTTCTGGGCGCCTGAAACTGTGTTCCTGGCAGGAATTGAAGCGTCTGAAGGCAGAGATTGCGGAGCAGATGGTGCGCTCGGGCGAAAATCGGTGAAAACAGATCACCAACTTTCAAGTTGGGATGGTTGGAATGATCAACATTGAATCAACATGGGTGGGGATGGCGGGCGCCTTGTGCCATGGAGTTTTTTTTTCGATGTTAGGTTTTTCGATTTTTTTTGTTTTTGGAACATTTTAAATCAGAACCAGGACTTTCGTAAATTTCTGTCTGTTGCCATGCCAGGAGCTACTGCAACAAGATATGCGGCAGGGGGCAGGACTGCAGAAATGCGAGGCCCGTGGTTGGGAGAAAATTGGCTTCAGTGAAACGATTTCAGTGGATTGAATGTTCAGTCAAAACGTGAATTGAATCAGCAAAGTTTGGGATATAACGCTATGACAAAGAAACATGGTGATCTTCACTAAATTAAGTGCTAAGGAAATTGTTGCGGTGACATGGCCTGAAAATGCCTGAAATACAAAGCCCCTTGATTTGCTCCCAGTTTCAGTACAACGGGGCCCGGACGTGGTTTTGTTATGTTTTATTTCCATCATTCTGAACGCAACGAAGTTATATTGCATTTCTTGCGATTTCTGCCTTTTTCTTTCATCTCGTGAAATCCGGCAACCTTGTTTGGATGACCTCACTTGCACTGCTCAGTCACGCGATGTTCAGATGTAGTCGATCTGCAGATAATGGGTCCTGGCCATGAGGCGATTGGACGGGACGAGATGCTGGCAGAGCTTCAGCGGTCAAATGACGCTGTGAAGGCCGATGCACATGGTGTTGCCAGTTGCAAACTTGGGGACGAGATTCTCCAGTGGAAGTGTTGCTAATGTTGCTAAATTTCGGCATTCAATGCAACATGTTTCATTTTGATCCATCACGACAGGCTCTTACTCTCCAATGAAGACTTGGAATGATTCGCTACGTAGCCTTTCGAGTAAAACCTGGAGCAGTTAAAGCACAGCAAAGAAACATTTCTGTGATTTTTGATTCGTGTTGTATTCTAATCTTAGTCTTAGTCTTGTGGCATGGAAAGGCTTTCTTGAAGAAGTGCTGTGACGACCTTCAGAGACAACTAGCCGAGCGAAAGAAATTAGAGGTCCAGTCGAGCCGGCGAGGGCAGATTTGCTGGAATCCAGTTGAGTTGGAAGTGTTTGGTGGAATCATGTCAACTGGAAGTGCATCGTGTATTACAAGATGAAGACGAGACTTACCAAAGTATGCCCAGATCTGAATTGTATTTTGTTTCAACTCCAGATCATGGAT
>CAVMGG010000091.1:0-12500 GCA_963680895.1 Fragum sueziense
TCACTGAGCCAGTCAGTCAGTCACTGAGTCAGTCAGTCTGTGGGTGGGTGGGTCAGTCACTGAGTCAGTCAGTCTGTCGGTGGGTGGGTCGGTCTGTGGGTGGGTCGGTCTGTGGGTGGGTCAGTCGGTCGGTCGGTCGGTCGGTCGGTCGGTCGGTCGGTCGGGTCGGGTCGGGTCGGGTCGGGTCGGGTCGGGTCGGGTCGGGTCGGGTCGGGTCGGGTCGGGTCGGTCGGTCGGTCGGTCGGACGGTCGGTCGGTCGGTCGGTCGGTCGGTCGGTCGGTCGGTCGGTCAGTCAGTCAGTCAGTCAGTCAGTCAGTCAGTCAGTCAGTCAGTCAGTCAGTCAGTCAGTTAGTCAGTCAGTCAGTCAGTCAGTTAGTCAGTTAGTCAGCTACTCAGTCAGTCAGTCAGTCAGTCAGTCAGTCAGTCAGTCAGTCAGTCAGTCAGTCAGTCAGTCAGTCAGTCAGTCAGTCAGTCAGTCAGTCAGTCAGTCAGTCAGTCAGTCAGTCAGTCAGTCAGTCAGTCAGTCAGTCTGCCAGTAGGTCAGCCAGTCAGTCAGTAGGTCATTCTGTCAGTCTGTGGGTCAGCCAGTCCGTCATTAGGTCATTCAGCAGTCATAAGGTCAGTCAGTCAGTCAGTCAGTCAGTCAGCTAGTCAGTCAGCTAGTCAGCTAGTTAGTCAGCTAGTCACTCAGTCTGTCAGACAGCTAGTCACTCAGTAGGTTGGTCAGTCAGTCGGTCTTACCGTCGGTCGGTCAGTCAGTCACTCAGTCTGTCAGACAGCTAGTCACTCAGTCTGTCAGACATCTACTCACTCAGTCAGTCAGTATGTCAGCCAGTCAGTCAGTCAGTAAATCAGTCAGTCAGTCACAGTCAGTGAGTCAGTCACAGTAAGTGAGTCAGTCACAGTCAGTGAGTCAGTCAGTGAGTCAGTCACAGTCAGTGAGTCAGTCTGTGAGTCAGTCAGTCATTCAGTCAGTAGGTCAGTCAGTCTGTCTCTCAGTCAGTAGGTCAGTCTGTCAGTAGGTCTTTCAGTAGGTCAGTCATTTGGTCGATCGATCAGTCAGTCAGTTAGTCAGTCTGCCAGTAGGTCAGCCAGTCAGTCAGTAGGTCATTCTGTCAGTCAGTGGGTCAGCCAGTCCGTCATTAGGTCATTCAGCAGTCACTAGGTCAGCCAATCTGTAAGTCAGTCAGTTAGTTGGTCAGTCAGCTAATCACTCAGACTGTAAGACAGCTAGTCACTCAGTCTGTCAGACAGCTAGTCACCCAGTCAGTCAGTCAGACAGCTAGTCACTCAGTCTGTCAGACAGCTAGTCACTCAGTCAGTCAGTAGGTCAGCCAGTCAGTCAGTCAGTAGGTCAACCAGTTAGCAGATCAAGAGATCAGTCAGTCAGTCAGTAGATCAGCCAGTCAGTCAGTAGGTCAATTTGTCATTCAGTGGGTCAGTCAGTCTGTCTTTAGGTCATCAAGTCTGTCAGTCAGCCAGTCACTCAGTAGGTCAGTCAGTTGCTCAGCCTGTCATTCACTGAGTCAGTCAGTCTGTCGGTGGGTGGGTCAGTCACTGAGTCAGTCAGTCTGTCGGTGGGTGGGTCGGTCTGTGGGTGGGTCGGTCTGTGGGTGGGTCAGTCGGTCGGTCGGTCGGTCGGTCGGTCGGTCGGTCGGGTCGGGTCGGGTCGGGTCGGGTCGGGTCGGGTCGGGTCGGGTCGGGTCGGGTCGGGTCGGGTCGGGTCGGGTCGGGTCGGTCGGTCGGTCGGTCGGTCGGTCGGTCGGTCGGTCGGTCGGTCGGTCGGTCGGTCGGTCGGTCGGTCGGTCAGTCAGTCAGTCAGTCAGTCAGTCAGTCAGTCAGTCAGTCAGTTAGTCAGTCAGTCAGTCAGTCAGTTAGTCAGTTAGTCAGCTACTCAGTCAGTCAGTCAGTCAGTCAGTCAGTCAGTCAGTCAGTCAGTCAGTCAGTCAGTCAGTCAGTCAGTCAGTCAGTCAGTCAGTCAGTCAGTCAGTCAGTCAGTCAGTCAGTCAGTCAGTCAGTCAGTCAGTCAGTCAGTCAGTCAGTCAGTCAGTCAGTCAGTCTGCCAGTAGGTCAGCCAGTCAGTCAGTAGGTCATTCTGTCAGTCTGTGGGTCAGCCAGTCCGTCATTAGGTCATTCAGCAGTCATAAGGTCAGTCAGTCAGTCAGTCAGTCAGTCAGCTAGTCAGTCAGCTAGTCAGCTAGTTAGTCAGCTAGTCACTCAGTCTGTCAGACAGCTAGTCACTCAGTAGGTTGGTCAGTCAGTCGGTCTTACCATCGGTCGGTCAGTCAGTCACTCAGTCTGTCAGACAGCTAGTCACTCAGTCTGTCAGACATCTACTCACTCAGTCAGTCAGTATGTCAGCCAGTCAGTCAGTCAGTAAATCAGTCAGTCAGTCACAGTCAGTGAGTCAGTCACAGTAAGTGAGTCAGTCACAGTCAGTGAGTCAGTCAGTGAGTCAGTCACAGTCAGTGAGTCAGTCTGTGAGTCAGTCAGTCATTCAGTCAGTAGGTCAGTCAGTCTGTCTCTCAGTCAGTAGGTCAGTCTGTCAGTAGGTCTTTCAGTAGGTCAGTCATTTGGTCGATCGATCAGTCAGTCAGTTAGTCAGTCTGCCAGTAGGTCAGCCAGTCAGTCAGTAGGTCATTCTGTCAGTCAGTGGGTCAGCCAGTCCGTCATTAGGTCATTCAGCAGTCACTAGGTCAGCCAATCTGTAAGTCAGTCAGTTAGTTGGTCAGTCAGCTAATCACTCAGACTGTAAGACAGCTAGTCACTCAGTCTGTCAGACAGCTAGTCACCCAGTCAGTCAGTCAGACAGCTAGTCACTCAGTCTGTCAGACAGCTAGTCACTCAGTCAGTCAGTAGGTCAGCCAGTCAGTCAGTCAGTAGGTCAACCAGTTAGCAGGTCAAGAGATCAGTCAGTCAGTCAGTAGATCAGCCAGTCAGTCAGTAGGTCAATTTGTCATTCAGTGGGTCAGTCAGTCTGTCTTTAGGTCATCAAGTCTGTCAGTCAGCCAGTCACTCAGTAGGTCAGTCAGTTGCTCAGCCTGTCATTCACTGAGCCAGTCAGTCAGTCACTGAGTCAGTCAGTCTGTCGGTGGGTGGGTCAGTCACTGAGTCAGTCAGTCTGTCGGTGGGTGGGTCGGTCTGTGGGTGGGTCGGTCTGTGGGTGGGTCAGTCGGTCGGTCGGTCGGTCGGTCGGTCGGTCGGTCGGTCGGTCGGGTCGGGTCGGGTCGGGTCGGGTCGGGTCGGGTCGGGTCGGGTCGGGTCGGGTCGGGTCGGGTCGGGTCGGGTCGGTCGGTCAGTCGGTCGGTCGGTCGGTCGGTCGGTCGGTCGGTCGGTCGGTCGGTCGGTCGGTCGGTCGGTCGGTCGGTCGGTCGGTCGGTCGGTCAGTCAGTCAGTCAGTCAGTCAGTCAGTCAGTCAGTCAGTCAGTCAGTCAGTCAGTTAGTCAGTCAGTCAGTCAGTCAGTTAGTCAGTTAGTCAGCTACTCAGTCAGTCAGTCAGTCAGTCAGTCAGTCAGTCAGTCAGTCAGTCAGTCAGTCAGTCAGTCAGTCAGTCAGTCAGTCAGTCAGTCAGTCAGTCAGTCAGTCAGTCAGTCAGTCAGTCAGTCAGTCAGTCAGTCAGTCAGTCAGTCAGTCAGTCAGTCAGTCAGTCAGTCTGCCAGTAGGTCAGCCAGTCAGTCAGTAGGTCATTCTGTCAGTCTGTGGGTCAGCCAGTCCGTCATTAGGTCATTCAGCAGTCATAAGGTCAGTCAGTCAGTCAGTCAGTCAGTCAGCTAGTCAGTCAGCTAGTCAGTCAGCTAGTCAGCTAGTTAGTCAGCTAGTCACTCAGTCTGTCAGACAGCTAGTCACTCAGTAGGTTGGTCAGTCAGTCGGTCTTACCGTCGGTCGGTCAGTCAGTCACTCAGTCTGTCAGACAGCTAGTCACTCAGTCTGTCAGACATCTACTCACTCAGTCAGTCAGTATGTCAGCCAGTCAGTCAGTCAGTAAATCAGTCAGTCAGTCACAGTCAGTGAGTCAGTCACAGTAAGTGAGTCAGTCACAGTCAGTGAGTCAGTCAGTGAGTCAGTCACAGTCAGTGAGTCAGTCTGTGAGTCAGTCAGTCATTCAGTCAGTAGGTCAGTCAGTCTGTCTCTCAGTCAGTAGGTCAGTCTGTCAGTAGGTCTTTCAGTAGGTCAGTCATTTGGTCGATCGATCAGTCAGTCAGTTAGTCAGTCTGCCAGTAGGTCAGCCAGTCAGTCAGTAGGTCATTCTGTCAGTCAGTGGGTCAGCCAGACCGTCATTATGTCATTCAGCAGTCACTAGGTCAGCCAATCTGTAAGTCAGTCAGTTAGTTGGTCAGTCAGCTAATCACTCAGACTGTAAGACAGCTAGTCACTCAGTCTGTCAGACAGCTAGTCACCCAGTCAGTCAGTCAGACAGCTAGTCACTCAGTCTGTCAGACAGCTAGTCACTCAGTCAGTCAGTAGGTCAGCCAGTCAGTCAGTCAGTAGGTCAACCAGTTAGCAGGTCAAGAGATCAGTCAGTCAGTCAGTAGATCAGCCAGTCAGTCAGTAGGTCAATTTGTCATTCAGTGGGTCAGTCAGTCTGTCTTTAGGTCATCAAGTCTGTCAGTCAGCCAGTCACTCAGTAGGTCAGTCAGTTGCTCAGCCTGTCATTCACTGAGCCAGTCAGTCAGTCACTGAGTCAGTAAGTCTGTCGGTGGGTGGGTCAGTCACTGAGTCAGTCAGTCTGTCGGTGGGTGGGTCGGTCTGTGGGTGGGTCGGTCTGTGGGTGGGTCAGTCGGTCGGTCGGTCGGTCGGTCGGTCGGTCAGTCGGTCGGTCGGTCGGGTCGGGTCGGGTCGGGTCGGGTCGGGTCGGGTCGGGTCGGGTCGGGTCGGGTCGGGTCGGGTCGGGTCGGGTCGGGTCGGGTCGGTCGGTCGGTCGGTCGGTCGGTCGGTCGGTCGGTCGGTCGGTCGGTCGGTCGGTCGGTCGGTCAGTCGGTCGGTCGGTCAGTCAGTCAGTCAGTCAGTCAGTAAGTCAGTCAGTCAGTCAGTCAGTCAGTTAGTCAGTCAGTCAGTCAGTCAGTTAGTCAGTTAGTCAGCTACTCAGTCAGTCAGTCAGTCAGTCAGTCAGTCAGTCAGTCAGTCAGTCAGTCAGTCAGTCAGTCAGTCAGTCAGTCAGTCAGTCAGTCAGTCAGTCAGTCAGTCAGTCAGTCAGTCAGTCAGTCAGTCAGTCAGTCAGTCAGTCAGTCAGTCAGTCAGTCAGTCAGTCAGTCAGTCTGCCAGTAGGTCAGCCAGTCAGTCAGTAGGTCAGCCAGTCAGTCAGTAGGTCATTCTGTCAGTCTGTGGGTCAGCCAGTCCGTCATTAGGTCATTCAGCAGTCATAAGGTCAGTCAGTCAGTCAGTCAGTCAGTCAGTCAGCTAGTCAGTCAGCTAGTCAGCTAGTTAGTCAGCTAGTCACTCAGTCTGTCAGACAGCTAGTCACTCAGTAGGTTGGTCAGTCAGTCGGTCTTACCGTCGGTCGGTCAGTCAGTCACTCAGTCTGTCAGACAGCTAGTCACTCAGTCTGTCAGACATCTACTCACTCAGTCAGTCAGTATGTCAGCCAGTCAGTCAGTCAGTAAATCAGTCAGTCAGTCACAGTCAGTGAGTCAGTCACAGTAAGTGAGTCAGTCACAGTCAGTGAGTCAGTCAGTGAGTCAGTCACAGTCAGTGAGTCAGTCTGTGAGTCAGTCAGTCATTCAGTCAGTAGGTCAGTCAGTCTGTCTCTCAGTCAGTAGGTCAGTCTGTCAGTAGGTCTTTCAGTAGGTCAGTCATTTGGTCGATCGATCAGTCAGTCAGTTAGTCAGTCTGCCAGTAGGTCAGCCAGTCAGTCAGTAGGTCATTCTGTCAGTCAGTGGGTCAGCCAGTCCGTCATTAGGTCATTCAGCAGTCACTAGGTCAGCCAATCTGTAAGTCAGTCAGTTAGTTGGTCAGTCAGCTAATCACTCAGACTGTAAGACAGCTAGTCACTCAGTCTGTCAGACAGCTAGTCACCCAGTCAGTCAGTCAGACAGCTAGTCACTCAGTCTGTCAGACAGCTAGTCACTCAGTCAGTCAGTAGGTCAGCCAGTCAGTCAGTCAGTAGGTCAACCAGTTAGCAGGTCAAGAGATCAGTCAGTCAGTCAGTAGATCAGCCAGTCAGTCAGTAGGTCAATTTGTCATTCAGTGGGTCAGTCAGTCTGTCTTTAGGTCATCAAGTCTGTCAGTCAGCCAGTCACTCAGTAGGTCAGTCAGTTGCTCAGCCTGTCATTCACTGAGCCAGTCAGTCAGTCACTGAGTCAGTCAGTCTGTCGGTGGGTGGGTCAGTCACTGAGTCAGTCAGTCTGTCGGTGGGTGGGTCGGTCTGTGGGTGGGTCGGTCTGTGGGTGGGTCAGTCGGTCGGTCGGTCGGTCGGTCGGTCGGTCGGTCGGTCGGTCGGTCGGTCGGGTCGGGTCGGGTCGGGTCGGGTCGGGTCGGGTCGGGTCGGGTCGGGTCGGGTCGGGTCGGGTCGGGTCGGGTCGGGTCGGTCGGTCGGTCGGTCGGTCGGTCGGTCGGTCGGTCGGTTGGTCGGTCGGTCGGTCGGTCGGTCGGTCGGTCGGTCAGTCAGTCAGTCAGTCAGTCAGTCAGTCAGTCAGTCAGTCAGTCAGTCAGTCAGTCAGTCAGTCAGTTAGTCAGTCAGTCAGTCAGTCAGTTAGTCAGTTAGTCAGCTACTCAGTCAGTCAGTCAGTCAGTCAGTCAGTCAGTCAGTCAGTCAGTCAGTCAGTCAGTCAGTCAGTCAGTCAGTCAGTCAGTCAGTCAGTCAGTCTGCCAGTAGGTCAGCCAGTCAGTCAGTAGGTCATTCTGTCAGTCTGTGGGTCAGCCAGTCCGTCATTAGGTCATTCAGCAGTCATAAGGTCAGTCAGTCAGTCAGTCAGTCAGTCAGCTAGTCAGTCAGCTAGTCAGCTAGTTAGTCAGCTAGTCACTCAGTCTGTCAGACAGCTAGTCACTCAGTAGGTTGGTCAGTCAGTCGGTCTTACCGTCGGTCGGTCAGTCAGTCACTCAGTCTGTCAGACAGCTAGTCACTCAGTCTGTCAGACATCTACTCACTCAGTCAGTCAGTATGTCAGCCAGTCAGTCAGTCAGTAAATCAGTCAGTCAGTCACAGTCAGTGAGTCAGTCACAGTAAGTGAGTCAGTCACAGTCAGTGAGTCAGTCAGTGAGTCAGTCACAGTCAGTGAGTCAGTCTGTGAGTCAGTCAGTCATTCAGTCAGTAGGTCAGTCAGTCTGTCTCTCAGTCAGTAGGTCAGTCTGTCAGTAGGTCTTTCAGTAGGTCAGTCATTTGGTCGATCGATCAGTCAGTCAGTTAGTCAGTCTGCCAGTAGGTCAGCCAGTCAGTCAGTAGGTCATTCTGTCAGTCAGTGGGTCAGCCAGTCCGTCATTAGGTCATTCAGCAGTCACTAGGTCAGCCAATCTGTAAGTCAGTCAGTTAGTTGGTCAGTCAGCTAATCACTCAGACTGTAAGACAGCTAGTCACTCAGTCTGTCAGACAGCTAGTCACCCAGTCAGTCAGTCAGACAGCTAGTCACTCAGTCTGTCAGACAGCTAGTCACTCAGTCAGTCAGTAGGTCAGCCAGTCAGTCAGTCAGTAGGTCAACCAGTTAGCAGGTCAAGAGATCAGTCAGTCAGTCAGTAGATCAGCCAGTCAGTCAGTAGGTCAATTTGTCATTCAGTGGGTCAGTCAGTCTGTCTTTAGGTCATCAAGTCTGTCAGTCAGCCAGTCACTCAGTAGGTCAGTCAGTTGCTCAGCCTGTCATTCACTGAGCCAGTCAGTCAGTCACTGAGTCAGTCAGTCTGTCGGTGGGTGGGTCAGTCACTGAGTCAGTCAGTCTGTCGGTGGGTGGGTCGGTCTGTGGGTGGGTCGGTCTGTGGGTGGGTCAGTCGGTCGGTCGGTCGGTCGGTCGGTCGGTCGGTCGGTCGGTCGGGTCGGGTCGGGTCGGGTCGGGTCGGGTCGGGTCGGGTCGGGTCGGGTCGGGTCGGGTCGGGTCGGGTCGGGTCGGTCGGTCAGTCGGTCGGTCGGTCGGTCGGTCGGTCGGTCGGTCGGTCGGTCGGTCGGTCGGTCGGTCGGTCGGTCGGTCGGTCGGTCAGTCAGTCAGTCAGTCAGTCAGTCAGTCAGTCAGTCAGTCAGTCAGTCAGTCAGTTAGTCAGTCAGTCAGTCAGTCAGTTAGTCAGTTAGTCAGCTACTCAGTCAGTCAGTCAGTCAGTCAGTCAGTCAGTCAGTCAGTCAGTCAGTCAGTCAGTCAGTCAGTCAGTCAGTCAGTCAGTCAGTCAGTCAGTCAGTCAGTCAGTCAGTCAGTCAGTCAGTCAGTCAGTCAGTCAGTCAGTCAGTCTGCCAGTAGGTCAGCCAGTCAGTCAGTAGGTCATTCTGTCAGTCTGTGGGTCAGCCAGTCCGTCATTAGGTCATTCAGCAGTCATAAGGTCAGTCAGTCAGTCAGTCAGTCAGTCAGCTAGTCAGTCAGCTAGTCAGTCAGCTAGTCAGCTAGTTAGTCAGCTAGTCACTCAGTCTGTCAGACAGCTAGTCACTCAGTAGGTTGGTCAGTCAGTCGGTCTTACCGTCGGTCGGTCAGTCAGTCACTCAGTCTGTCAGACAGCTAGTCACTCAGTCTGTCAGACATCTACTCACTCAGTCAGTCAGTATGTCAGCCAGTCAGTCAATCAGTAAATCAGTCAGTCAGTCACAGTCAGTGAGTCAGTCACAGTAAGTGAGTCAGTCACAGTCAGTGAGTCAGTCAGTGAGTCAGTCACAGTCAGTGAGTCAGTCTGTGAGTCAGTCAGTCATTCAGTCAGTAGGTCAGTCAGTCTGTCTCTCAGTCAGTAGGTCAGTCTGTCAGTAGGTCTTTCAGTAGGTCAGTCATTTGGTCGATCGATCAGTCAGTCAGTTAGTCAGTCTGCCAGTAGGTCAGCCAGTCAGTCAGTAGGTCATTCTGTCAGTCAGTGGGTCAGCCAGACCGTCATTATGTCATTCAGCAGTCACTAGGTCAGCCAATCTGTAAGTCAGTCAGTTAGTTGGTCAGTCAGCTAATCACTCAGACTGTAAGACAGCTAGTCACTCAGTCTGTCAGACAGCTAGTCACCCAGTCAGTCAGTCAGACAGCTAGTCACTCAGTCTGTCAGACAGCTAGTCACTCAGTCAGTCAGTAGGTCAGCCAGTCAGTCAGTCAGTAGGTCAACCAGTTAGCAGGTCAAGAGATCAGTCAGTCAGTCAGTAGATCAGCCAGTCAGTCAGTAGGTCAATTTGTCATTCAGTGGGTCAGTCAGTCTGTCTTTAGGTCATCAAGTCTGTCAGTCAGCCAGTCACTCAGTAGGTCAGTCAGTTGCTCAGCCTGTCATTCACTGAGCCAGTCAGTCAGTCACTGAGTCAGTAAGTCTGTCGGTGGGTGGGTCAGTCACTGAGTCAGTCAGTCTGTCGGTGGGTGGGTCGGTCTGTGGGTGGGTCGGTCTGTGGGTGGGTCAGTCGGTCGGTCGGTCGGTCGGTCGGTCGGTCAGTCGGTCGGTCGGTCGGGTCGGGTCGGGTCGGGTCGGGTCGTGTCGGGTCGGGTCGGGTCGGGTCGGGTCGGGTCGGGTCGGGTCGGTCGGTCGGTCGGTCGGTCGGTCGGTCGGTCGGTCGGTCGGTCGGTCGGTCGGTCAGTCGGTCGGTCGGTCAGTCAGTCAGTCAGTCAGTCAGTAAGTCAGTCAGTCAGTCAGTCAGTCAGTTAGTCAGTCAGTCAGTCAGTCAGTTAGTCAGTTAGTCAGCTACTCAGTCAGTCAGTCAGTCAGTCAGTCAGTCAGTCAGTCAGTCAGTCAGTCAGTCAGTCAGTCAGTCAGTCAGTCAGTCAGTCAGTCAGTCAGTCAGTCAGTCAGTCAGTCAGTCAGTCAGTCAGTCAGTCAGTCAGTCAGTCAGTCAGTCAGTCAGTCAGTCAGTCAGTCAGTCAGTCAGTCAGTCAGTCTGCCAGTAGGTCAGCCAGTCAGTCAGTAGGTCAGCCAGTCAGTCAGTAGGTCATTCTGTCAGTCTGTGGGTCAGCCAGTCCGTCATTAGGTCATTCAGCAGTCATAAGGTCAGTCAGTCAGTCAGTCAGTCAGTCAGCTAGTCAGTCAGCTAGTCAGCTAGTTAGTCAGCTAGTCACTCAGTCTGTCAGACAGCTAGTCACTCAGTAGGTTGGTCAGTCAGTCGGTCTTACCGTCGGTCGGTCAGTCAGTCACTCAGTCTGTCAGACAGCTAGTCACTCAGTCTGTCAGACATCTACTCACTCAGTCAGTCAGTATGTCAGCCAGTCAGTCAGTCAGTAAATCAGTCAGTCAGTCACAGTCAGTGAGTCAGTCACAGTAAGTGAGTCAGTCACAGTCAGTGAGTCAGTCAGTGAGTCAGTCACAGTCAGTGAGTCAGTCTGTGAGTCAGTCAGTCATTCAGTCAGTAGGTCAGTCAGTCTGTCTCTCAGTCAGTAGGTCAGTCTGTCAGTAGGTCTTTCAGTAGGTCAGTCATTTGGTCGATCGATCAGTCAGTCAGTTAGTCAGTCTGCCAGTAGGTCAGCCAGTCAGTCAGTAGGTCATTCTGTCAGTCAGTGGGTCAGCCAGTCCGTCATTAGGTCATTCAGCAGTCACTAGGTCAGCCAATCTGTAAGTCAGTCAGTTAGTTGGTCAGTCAGCTAATCACTCAGACTGTAAGACAGCTAGTCACTCAGTCTGTCAGACAGCTAGTCACCCAGTCAGTCAGTCAGACAGCTAGTCACTCAGTCTGTCAGACAGCTAGTCACTCAGTCAGTCAGTAGGTCAGCCAGTCAGTCAGTCAGTAGGTCAACCAGTTAGCAGGTCAAGAGATCAGTCAGTCAGTCAGTAGATCAGCCAGTCAGTCAGTAGGTCAATTTGTCATTCAGTGGGTCAGTCAGTCTGTCTTTAGGTCATCAAGTCTGTCAGTCAGCCAGTCACTCAGTAGGTCAGTCAGTTGCTCAGCCTGTCATTCACTGAGCCAGTCAGTCAGTCACTGAGTCAGTCAGTCTGTCGGTGGGTGGGTCAGTCACTGAGTCAGTCAGTCTGTCGGTGGGTGGGTCGGTCTGTGGGTGGGTCGGTCTGTGGGTGGGTCAGTCGGTCGGTCGGTCGGTCGGTCGGTCGGTCGGTCGGTCGGGTCGGGTCGGGTCGGGTCGGGTCGGGTCGGGTCGGGTCGGGTCGGGTCGGGTCGGGTCGGGTCGGGTCGGGTCGGGTCGGGTCGGGTCGGGTCGGGTCGGGTCGGGTCGGTCGGTCGGTCGGTCGGTCGGTCGGTCGGTCGGTCGGTCGGTCGGTCGGTCGGTTGGTCGGTCGGTCGGTCGGTCGGTCGGTCGGTCGGTCAGTCAGTCAGTCACTCAGTCAGTCAGTCAGTCAGTCAGTCAGTCAGTCAGTCAGTCAGTCAGTCAGTTAGTCAGTCAGTCAGTCAGTCAGTTAGTCAGTTAGTCAGCTACTCAGTCAGTCAGTCAGTCAGTCAGTCAGTCAGTCAGTCAGTCAGTCAGTCAGTCAGTCAGTCAGTCAGTCAGTCAGTCAGTCAGTCAGTCAGTCAGTCAGTCAGTCAGTCTGCCAGTAGGTCAGCCAGTCAGTCAGTAGGTCATTCTGTCAGTCTGTGGGTCAGCCAGTCCGTCATTAGGTCATTCAGCAGTCATAAGGTCAGTCAGTCAGTCAGTCAGTCAGTCAGCTAGTCAGTCAGCTAGTCAGCTAGTTAGTCAGCTAGTCACTCAGTCTGTCAGACAGCTAGTCACTCAGTAGGTTGGTCAGTCAGTCGGTCTTACCGTCGGTCGGTCAGTCAGTCACTCAGTCTGTCAGACAGCTAGTCACTCAGTCTGTCAGACATCTACTCACTCAGTCAGTCAGTATGTCAGCCAGTCAGTCAGTCAGTAAATCAGTCAGTCAGTCACAGTCAGTGAGTCAGTCACAGTAAGTGAGTCAGTCACAGTCAGTGAGTCAGTCAGTGAGTCAGTCACAGTCAGTGAGTCAGTCTGTGAGTCAGTCAGTCATTCAGTCAGTAGGTCAGTCAGTCTGTCTCTCAGTCAGTAGGTCAGTCTGTCAGTAGGTCTTTCAGTAGGTCAGTCATTTGGTCGATCGATCAGTCAGTCAGTTAGTCAGTCTGCCAGTAGGTCAGCCAGTCAGTCAGTAGGTCATTCTGTCAGTCAGTGGGTCAGCCAGTCCGTCATTAGGTCATTCAGCAGTCACTAGGTCAGCCAATCTGTAAGTCAGTCAGTTAGTTGGTCAGTCAGCTAATCACTCAGACTGTAAGACAGCTAGTCACTCAGTCTGTCAGACAGCTAGTCACCCAGTCAGTCAGTCAGACAGCTAGTCACTCAGTCTGTCAGACAGCTAGTCACTCAGTCAGTCAGTAGGTCAGCCAGTCAGTCAGTCAGTAGGTCAACCAGTTAGCAGGTCAAGAGATCAGTCAGTCAGTCAGTAGATCAGCCAGTCAGTCAGTAGGTCAATTTGTCATTCAGTGGGTCAGTCAGTCTGTCTTTAGGTCATCAAGTCTGTCAGTCAG
>CAVMGG010000091.1:17500-19743 GCA_963680895.1 Fragum sueziense
GGTCGGGTCGGGTCGGGTCGGGTCGGGTCGGGTCGGGTCGGTCGGTCGGTCGGTCGGTCGGTCGGTCGGTCGGTCGGTCGGTCGGTCGGTCGGTCGGTCGGTCGGTCGGTCGGTCGGTCGGTCGGTCGGTCGGTCAGTCAGTCAGTCAGTCAGTCAGTCAGTCAGTCAGTCAGTCAGTCAGTCAGTCAGTCAGTCAGTCAGTCAGTTAGTCAGTCAGTCAGTCAGTCAGTTAGTCAGTTAGTCAGCTACTCAGTCAGTCAGTCAGTCAGTCAGTCAGTCAGTCAGTCAGTCAGTCAGTCAGTCAGTCAGTCAGTCAGTCAGTCAGTCAGTCAGTCAGTCAGTCAGTCAGTCAGTCAGTCAGTCAGTCAGTCAGTCTGCCAGTAGGTCAGCCAGTCAGTCAGTAGGTCATTCTGTCAGTCTGTGGGTCAGCCAGTCCGTCATTAGGTCATTCAGCAGTCATAAGGTCAGTCAGTCAGTCAGTCAGTCAGTCAGCTAGTCAGTCAGCTAGTCAGCTAGTTAGTCAGCTAGTCACTCAGTCTGTCAGACAGCTAGTCACTCAGTAGGTTGGTCAGTCAGTCGGTCTTACCGTCGGTCGGTCAGTCAGTCACTCAGTCTGTCAGACAGCTAGTCACTCAGTCTGTCAGACATCTACTCACTCAGTCAGTCAGTATGTCAGTCACAGTCAGTGAGTCAGTCAGTGAGTCAGTCACAGTCAGTGAGTCAGTCACAGTAAGTGAGTCAGTCACAGTCAGTGAGTCAGTCAGTGAGTCAGTCACAGTCAGTGAGTCAGTCTGTGAGTCAGTCAGTCATTCAGTCAGTAGGTCAGTCAGTCTGTCTCTCAGTCAGTAGGTCAGTCTGTCAGTAGGTCTTTCAGTAGGTCAGTCATTTGGTCGATCGATCAGTCAGTCAGTTAGTCAGTCTGCCAGTAGGTCAGCCAGTCAGTCAGTAGGTCATTCTGTCAGTCAGTGGGTCAGCCAGTCCGTCATTAGGTCATTCAGCAGTCACTAGGTCAGCCAATCTGTAAGTCAGTCAGTTAGTTGGTCAGTCAGCTAATCACTCAGACTGTAAGACAGCTAGTCACTCAGTCTGTCAGACAGCTAGTCACCCAGTCAGTCAGTCAGACAGCTAGTCACTCAGTCTGTCAGACAGCTAGTCACTCAGTCAGTCAGTAGGTCAGCCAGTCAGTCAGTCAGTAGGTCAACCAGTTAGCAGGTCAAGAGATCAGTCAGTCAGTCAGTAGATCAGCCAGTCAGTCAGTAGGTCAATTTGTCATTCAGTGGGTCAGTCAGTCTGTCTTTAGGTCATCAAGTCTGTCAGTCAGCCAGTCACTCAGTAGGTCAGTCAGTTGCTCAGCCTGTCATTCACTGAGCCAGTCAGTCAGTCACTGAGTCAGTCAGTCTGTCGGTGGGTGGGTCAGTCACTGAGTCAGTCAGTCTGTCGGTGGGTGGGTCGGTCTGTGGGTGGGTCGGTCTGTGGGTGGGTCAGTCGGTCGGTCGGTCGGTCGGTCGGTCGGTCGGTCGGTCGGTCGGTCGGTCGGTCGGTCGGTCGGTCGGTCGGTCGGGTCGGGTCGGGTCGGGTCGGGTCGGGTCGGGTCGGGTCGGGTCGGGTCGGGTCGGGTCGGGTCGGGTCGGGTCGGGTCGGGTCGGGTCGTGTCGGGTCGGTCGGTCGGTCGGTCGGTCGGTCGGTCGGTCGGTCGGTCGGTCGGTCGGTCGGTCGGTCGGTCGGTCGGTCGGTCGGTCAGTCAGTCAGTCAGTCAGTCAGTCAGTCAGTCAGTCAGTCAGTCAGTCAGTTAGTCAGTCAGTCAGTCAGTCAGTTAGTCAGTTAGTCAGCTACTCAGTCAGTCAGTCAGTCAGTCAGTCAGTCAGTCAGACAGTCAGTCAGTCAGTCAGTCAGTCAGTCAGTCAGTCAGTCAGTCAGTCAGTCAGTCAGTCAGTCAGTCAGTCAGTCAGTCTGCCAGTAGGTCAGCCAGTCAGTCAGTAGGTCATTCTGTCAGTCTGTGGGTCAGCCAGTCCGTCATTAGGTCATTCAGCAGTCAAAAGGTCAGTCAGTCAGTCAGTCAGTCAGTCAGCTAGTCAGTCAGCTAGTCAGCTAGTTAGTCAGCTAGTCACTCAGTCTGTCAGACAGCTAGTCACTCAGTAGGTTGGTCAGTCAGTCGGTCTTACCGTCGGTCGGTCAGTCAGTCACTCAGTCTGTCAGACAGCTAGTCACTCAGTCTGTCAGACATCTACTCACTCAGTCAGTCA
>CAVMGG010000092.1:0-61075 GCA_963680895.1 Fragum sueziense
TTTTCCCAAGGAACAAAAATATAAATTGTTCCTTGAAAGCTTCTGCAGACAAAAGAATAAATGTTTATAAAGCTCGACATACAATATAACACAGAAAGTTGTGAGGCATGTGTACATGTAGATTCACAGACAAAAGAAAAATATGATCTACCTTGTTCTAGATAGAAGCGCGAGACTTCACACGGAATTAATGAGAATACAAGAAATCTACATGACTCTGGGTGTTACTGAATGTTGCTGACACATTGACGATATTCAAGACTTGTCCAAACAAATGGCTTCTACAGCCAGGGAGATAAACAGTTCTCGTAGTGGGATGTTTTCAAACAAATTAAACTTGGTAATCAATGAAATTATAAAGTCTGCTTCAGTTTTTAAGATATTATTGACTGTATTTTTACTAATACCCCCCTCACACATAGCTCGCGACCCTACTACGACCTGAAAACTAGTAAAATATCATTTTTCTTTCGAAAATCGTTTGGTTTTTAGCTCACCTGAGCACGAAGTGCTCAAGGTGAGCTATTGTGGTCGCTTTTTGTCCGTCGTCCGTCCGTCCGTCCATCTGTCAGTCCACAATTTCGTTAAACATCTTCTCCTCCCATACCATTGGGCCAATTTTTACCAAACTTGACAGGAATGTTCCTTGGGTGACCCTTCTCAAAACTTGTTCGCGGATTTTTGATTCGTCAAAAAATGTGGGCGTGGCAGGGCGGGGCTTATCAGACTTAGAGAAATCATAAGAAAATTCTTTAAAAATCAACCATTAGGCTAATTTGAACCAAACTTGGCAGGAATGTGCCTTGAGTCACTCTACTCAAAATGTATTCACAAATTTTTACATTTTTCAAAAAATGTGGCCATGGCAGGGAGAAAGGGGCTTATCGACTTAGAGAAATCATAAGAAAATTCTTTAAAAATCAACCATAGGGCCCAATTGAACCATACTTTGCAGGAATGTTCATTGAGTCACTCTTTTCAAAATTTGTTCACAAATTTTTTACATTTGTCAAAAAATATGGCCGTGGCAGGGAGAAAGGGGCTTATCAGACTTCGAGAAATCATAAGAAAATTCTTTAAAAATCAACCATTGGGCCCAATTGAACCAGACTTTGCGGGAATGTTCCTTAAGTCACTCTTTTCAAAATTTGTTCACAAATTTTTACATTTGTCAAAAATTGTGGCAGTGGCAGGGAGAAAGGGGCTTATCGGACTTAGAGAAATCAGAAGAAAATTCGTTAAAAATCAGCCATTGGGCCCAATTGAACAAGACTTGGTTGGTATGTGCTTTGAGTCACTCTTTTCAAATTTATTCACTATTTTTTTTACATTTGTCAAAAAATATGGCTGTGGCAGGGAGAAAGGGGCTTATCAGACTTAGACAAATCATAAGAAAATTCTTTAAAAATCAACAATTGGGCCCAAATAAACCAGACTTTTCAGGAATGTTCCTTAAGTCAGTCTTTTCAAAATTGTTCACAAATTTTTACACGTAAAAAAATGTGGCCGTAGCAGGGAGGAAGGGGCGTATCGGACTTCGAGAATTCATAAGAAAATTCTTTAAAAATCAACCATTTGGCCAATTTTAATCAAACTTGGCAGGAATATTCCTTGAGTCACTCTTCTCAAAATTTATTCACAATGTTTTACATTTGTCAAAAAATGTGGGCGTGGCAGGGAGGCTTATTGAAATAGAGAAATCATGAGAAAATTCTTTAAAAATCAACCATTGGGCCAATTTGAACGAAACCTGGCTGGAAAGTTCCTTGAGTGACTCGTTTCAAAATTGTATCATAATTTTTTTATTTCCTTAAAAATTATTTTGGTATGGCAGGGTTAGTGAAATTCCGTGCATTGAAAATTATACTGTACTGTGGGTTGTAATGGAGATACTTAGTTTTCTTCTAAATTGTTTGGCCTAGAACCTTGAAATTTTGTGTAAGACCTAATTTCATGAATGGCTTCCAGAATACAAGAAGCTGAAGATAAGAAGAGATAATTTGCTTTTCAAAAAGCAACATTTTGTTTCAATATTCATGAAACCCTATGTTGTTGGTGATCATTCCAGTCATCTGCTTGAAAAAATTAATACATTCTACATAGACCATTAGGGTTTTGATAAAAGTAATAAATTTGGAAGCTTTTCCTATTTCTCTTATCTATTTCTGTTATCTGTTGCTCTGGCTGGCCCCATGTTTATCTTATGTAAACAAATAAGAAGGGATTAGCCTAGCTTATCATATGGTTTGTCCTCATTTACTATATTCTTTCAAATCCCGTACTAAATCTTTCTTATAATATCATAAATGATCAATTTTAACAGATCAGTATGCTTTGAAAATTAGCCCTATGTTGTATATTGCGAAATTATGAAATAATTATTGAAAAAAACTCAACTATTATGCTAATTCATACCCGACTTTACAGGATCAATTGGAACAAAATTATTACTTAATTGTTTCCAAACAGAAAGTCCTTATAAGTTTCATGCCTTTGAATTTGACAAAATTGTCATTATCACTCTTGTCATCTTGATTCAGGTGAGCGATTTAGGACCATCATGGTCCTCTTGTCTTTTAAATTTCCGAATTTCTCCCACCGACGGTCCTGGGCTCCGCAGCTTGGTGTTCTATACATTTTTTTCTGCGTCCTCAATACGACCCTTCTACGTCCATGGCGTTTCCACTGCAACTGTATTGCGTCCCTACGGCGACCCCACGGTGACCCAACGGCGATCATCGGCGACACAGCTACGACTGTGCAACGTCCACTGCGTTCTTACGGCGACTCTACAGCGACTATTGTGTTTGTCCGGCGACTGTTCTGCGACTGTAAGACGACCCTACTACGTCCTTGCTACGTCCATGAAAATAATATATTTTTCCAGTAAATTTCAGTGATTTTTAAATCTGAGTCAGACCTTCAACGAGTAAAGACGTATATTCAATTAGTTTTAAGTTAAATTATCCACATTATTCCAATGATGAGAGGCGGACGAGGCAAACGAGCGAGGCCCCTAAAGTGCTACAAGTTGACCCAGTCGCCAATTCGGATAAATTAAGATATCAATGAAGTTTGCCTATTTACCAAAAGGCAAAATTTTATGCTGATCCAAATTCAAAGATATTTGCGGACGTCAGTTTCAGATGAATGAATTATTACATTTTTTTGTCTTTCTTGGTAGAAACTATAGTGTGAAATGAGCAATTTCTTGTAATTTCATTGGCGACTCTTCGGCGTCCTTAGTGCGAGTGAATAACGTCTATTGCGTTCTAATTACGTCCTTACTACAATGCTGCTGCGACTATGGCGACTCCACTGAGATCCCACGACGACCTAACCAGGACGCAGTAAGAACGCAAAGGTTCTGCGACTGTTTTGTGCATACTCAAAATAGTCGCCGTCGGTCTGCGACCTTGCGCGTCCTTGTGCGTCCTTGGGGTCCTTGCTACGACCTCGCTGCGTTCATGCTGCGTCTATGGCGACTGTGCTGCGTCCTGGGTCGTAGCAAGGTCGCAGTAAGGACTCAGTAAGGTCGCGAGGTATGTGTGAGGGGGGTATAATAGAATTTAATAAGACTCTAAAAGGAGTACTGGTTGCCAGAGGCTGTAGGTCTATTTCATGTTGATAATATACATGTAGTTACTAAATTTGAGGGAGATGTAGTACGTTGTAATATTAAAGATCAGCCCTGCATTCAGTAAGACAAAACGTTAGCTAACATTGGCCATTTCATTGTGGAATACTCGGTCAATTCTGAGAAATTTGTGTCAAAGAAGTTTCGACTGTTTCTAACTGTAGCTAACGTTTTGTCTACTGAACGCAGCCCAGAGCTGCACAAATGTCTTTGCTGCCTACTTTAGAAAGAATATTGTCGTTTTTCAACAAAAAACCTGGAAACTGCAGCTTAAAACAAGTTGCAGTTACCAGGTTTTTCGTTGAAAAGCATCAATATTCTCTGATCATCATGGCAAGGATAAAGTTTTGTAGGCATGGAGAGATGGACAAGAACAGAGGGGCTATTCCTCACAAGTTCTAGTTCTGAAATGACCCATTTTATGATAGAGGAAAGTCTAGACACGGTTCATTGCTAATGCCAGGTAGTTAAGCTCTTTGATGAGCTCACTCAAATGGTTTTGATTCATCACTTTTGACCATAGATCTTGCTTTTCTTTGTCATATTTAATATGCAAGAAAAAGTTTAATAACATAAGAAGTAAACAAAACATGGAAACCATAATTTTAATGCAGAGATCTTGCTATGTTCAAATGGGTAAATAAAGATATTTGTAACATTGGGATTATACTCGGACATTATTATTTCAGTTCCTTAAAAGGTTAGGTATGTGCTTTAATGACATGGTTTTACAATGAGTTGAAAATTTAAGATTTTGTGTCTTCAACTATTTCAATAATTTTATCCTCTCTGAAGCAAAGAAGTGCATAAAATTCTGCACAAGCAATGCAGTGCAGTAGTTTAGTACCAGAACTAGGTTATCAGCTTGACTTTCGACCCATGCACCAGCAGCTCCATCATAAAATTAAGCCCTGCTGATAAGCCTTGTATGTGCAGGTTCACTTGTTTACATGTTTACCTAATCCTGATATGTAGTCAGGCATCTGGTAATCTTCTTGGATTTCTGTGCTTAACCCTTTCACAATCGGCAAAATTTTAGGATGATTAACTTCAAAAACTGCCACAAATGACAAAATGGATGTCATTAAAGATACAATTTGTGTGAAAGATGGCACAGAAAATATTGAGACAAAAGGAGAAACTGCTGGTTATCAGCAGTTTCTTCTTTTGTCTCAATGTTTTCCCAATTAAGCCATTTCTATTCGGGACGTCAAATCCAGGTCTTGTTTGGGAAAGGGTTAAGATAGAATTTGTGTAAAATATTGAATGGAAAATATTGAGACAAAAGGAGAAACTGCTGGTTATCAGCAGTTTCTTCTTTTGTTTCAATGTTTTCCTAAGCCTTTTCTTTTAGGCATGTCAAAACCAGGTCATGTTTGGGAAAGGGGTTAACCCTTTCACAAACAAGACTGAATTTTTCATGGGCCGAATAGAAAATGATTTGGAAAACTGATTGAGGCATAAGAAGAAAATGCTGGTGACCAGCATTTTCTTCTTCCGCCTCAACAGTTTCTGTCAAATTTTATCTATTTCGTTGTCCAATAAGACTAGTCAGAAGTCTTGCTGTTTGTAAAAGGGGTATAGCTCTTGGATTTCATCTTACAGTCTGCCAGTTTGTTTTGTAGAGAATCTCTGATCCTTTCTTCATTCCTATAACTTCAGGTGGATTATAGCAATGATCTTTTAGCAGATGGTGTCACTCCTCAATCATTTTGACTCATAGGTAAAGAATGAGAATGGTCAACTTTGAAAGTATAAAGGCCTATATCGAGAAAAAGCAGGGTTTTCTCTGGCGCTCAAAATTGTGTGTTTTGGCACAGTTTTCACTTAAATGACCCTCTTAAAGTTATCAGCTGGGTTTTAGGGAAACAATGTTACAATAGGCCTGACCCCCTAATTTGAAGACCAGGGGGACATTATGACCCCCTCTAGAAAAAGTCTAGGGAAAAAAGGGACATGACCATTAAAATTTTGAGCAAATTATTTGGAAGCACAACTATCCTGCAAATTATGTATGTCCAACAATTACCATAAAAGCTACTTGGTGATATGCTATTGTGCAACTGATTTTAGGTCTTTTAGTACAGAATAAAGAAAGGAGACTGCAATAATGCTGTAATCTAGAAATAACATCTAGAAATTTGTTTGACATCTATGTGCTATAACGCACCCAATTAGCATTGGAAATAAAAGTCTAAAGACATATGGACAAAAACATCATTATATTCCAAGTGGATTAAGAGGCTTTTAGATTCGTATCAGATCTCAGCACTTATGCTGCAACTTCTGAGAGTATATAATTGTTAGTGCAAGTATGTAGATGATCATTCCTACTCATTTAAATGCTGTAAAAGACAGTTGGAAATATCACAATGGTGATAGAAAAATGAGCACATTGTGCCAAAAAATGGGAGTTTCTTTTTGAGAGACTGTGAGAGAAACTATTGTCGTAATTTGTTATGATTATTTTGTCAATGCTGAAATTGTGAAAGTTTTTGAAAACAAAAGGAGACGAAAAGAAAATGCTGATAACCAACAGTGCTTGTCTGCAACGCCTTTCAAGTTGATTTATGCACAAATTCTGTCTTTTTGTGAACCCTTTGCCAAACAACAAAATTTTGAGCATGGTCCCATTTTAAAGCTGCTGCAGATGACAAATTTGATGTGAAAAAAGAAGGCATTTGTGTACAATAAAGCACAGAAAATATTGAGACAAAAGGAGAAACTGCTGATTATCAGCAGTTTCTTCTATTGTCTCAATGTTTTCTCAATCCTTTTTTATTAGGGATGTCAAAACCAGATCTTGATTGGGAAAGGAGAAATCTATAGCTATGGACATTTGCTAAAAATTTGGTAACTATGAACTTATATGGAGTTAGTATAAGGTTATGGAGATTTAAATTCACTTAATCTTGGCTTGTTTGACCAGCTGACATCTGAAAGATAGATAGGGATACCTGTGGATATCAATTTAATCCATACTAGCCCTTTACCAAATAATCTTGTCTCCATTTGTAGCCCTTGAACTGTGATGGGTAGACATTTTGTTGAAACCACTTGATAGTACTTGCACTGTTCTTGCAGGACTTCGTGTAGTTTGGAATGTCTTCAGGATAGAACTTGTCAGTTTTTGACTGAACAAATTTGTGTAGATTCTGAATCTATGATCATCATCAATTTAGGATAGCCATGATATAGTCTTATCATTTGTCAGTGAAATTTAAATTAATCTTATCCAAACCAAAATAATACCAAACAATAATTAAGAAAATTTTCATGCCATAATTACTGTTACAACACTAATTACCACGACTGACTAAATAATATCTGAGCCAATATCAAGGTTGACGAAACTATCTCCATATCTCTAAAATGTATCACAAGATAAGGACAGACTGATCAGAGATATTGTATATGCCAATTATTACTATTTATTAGGTCATATATACAAAAAAAATGTACCTCTAAAATAGAGCAACAAACAAAATGCAAAACATCTTCCAATATGAATCAAACCCTTCATTGTGGGTTCTCATTGGAAATGTCTCCTTTAGACAATTCTAATGAGTATCCACAACACAGGGTTTGGATTTGAAATGGCAAATTTCAATATGACTCTATCATATCTTATCTTTACAATATATCACAGGGTTCTCCCCAGGAATTTTTGAAGCTGTAGTGCTACTAAGTCGCGAAACTTTGACGCTTTGCGCGTTTCCAAGAATACTTCCACTGTTGCTACACAATGCCCTTGGTCATTGTTCCTTCAAATTCAGGCACATAGTTAGAAAAAAAGATATGAAAAATAATTCTAAAATCCATATTCTTAACATTTACTTAACTGACATGATTTGTCTAGATTTAATATTGTCATCTGAAAAAGAATTAGTTGCACAATTTATGATTAATTAATCAGGTAATACAGCTAAATACCTGTTAGACCCCATTAATTCAATCATTCAATTCAATAATAACAATGGCAACACATGCTCACTGATATGCATGCCTCTTCAGATAAGTTTATTTTAAAGTTAAATGAAAAAAAAAATAGTCTTAAGACGAATATTTCTACATCACAGGAATCTGACTTTATAGAATTGTGAAATTAATTAACACACTTTATATCAAACAAAAAATAATATTTCAGCCAAATTACAAAGTTTTTAAAAGACAGGTCCAAATCTTGAGGAGTTGCATACAATTACGATGATTTAATGGAGTTGTGCAGTCAACTATCATCAGTGTTACCAAACAGGCAAACACTTAAAGTGAACACAAGTTTAAATTATGGTATTCAAAAACGTATCAAACAATGGGATGAGAATAGCATGGTCATCAGCAATCCAGTTTCTGATTGGTTTTGAAAGTATTATAAGGCTAAGAAAATATGTTAAGCAAATCTTTCCCATTTTATCACACAGTCAAGTAGATCTATGAAAAAGTTGTAGTCAACCAAATTAGATTTAGTGTTACACAATTCAAAGCATTAAAACATCATAAGATGGGAAGCAGGGAGGGAAAAGGGAAAAATATTGATTATCAAAATGTCCATACCGGTATTTTCATATTTTTTAAAGCAATTTCTAATACAGACACCCAAACTTGAGCTTTAGCAGCCCACAATGAGAGACATGTGCAGTGGCGAACCCCCTCTATAGCCTGATTATTTCATTTTCATTAAGAAATTTAGTGAAAATTGTCAGGACCTCAAATTGTGTAACACTAGGAACAGGAACCCCCTAATTGTATTTTGACCCCCCCCCCCCCCCCTTCACAGAAATCCCGGATCCGCCGCAGACGTGCATGCAAATAAGTCAATAACAAAGCATGGAATAAAGATGACCAAATTATCATTCTATCAATCGTAGCTGTAGAAAAGGCACAGGACAGGCTAGTCCTATTTATAAGCCCTGACATATTTTTTAACTTTGTCATGAACGTCAAAGGAAAGGATTCGTCAATCAGGCAAAGAAAATGCTGATTACCAGAAATTTCTCCCCTCAAGTTTTCTGTTTGTTTTCTTTACAATGGGCTGCGTACGTTCTGATCTTAGAAATCATCTTTGGAAAATGGGTAAAAAAATCACTCGCTAGTGACTATCAGGCCCGTAGAAACCAATTTCATATTGGGGAGGGGCTCAAACCCCAGTGTCTCAATATTAGCGGGGCTAAATAGGATTTCCCATAAAATAAGGAAAATCGGCATTTTTGATCAGCTGTTAGGGGCTTACCAAACTAACCACCCCTACGGACCTGACTTTGATAGAGAATGTAAACTATCTATAAGCCCTGACAAGATTTTAGAGATAAGTTTTCCATCTCTCTGATTGGGCGAGTCCAATATATAGTAGTCTAAATTGAAATAAAGTTAAAAAAAACTGCCAACATAATGCAAGTGTAAAATATAATGTATTTACCTTGTCAGTATATTTTCCTTTTATTTATTTCAATGATAAATATACGAAGATTGGTGAATGTTCACTGAAGTTCATTCAGGAAAGAGTTTTCTTTGTGTAATCAATTAGGAGAAAATCTGACCTACAACAATTGTGTGACGTGGGGTGACGTCACGCTGTGTCTGGATTGTAGGACAAAATCCCCTTTGTTTCAATCACTCAATTTTGGGTTGTAAAATGTCTTATCTACTGGGGATTTATGATAAAGATACATTTTTTTAAATCCCGAGGATTGTTTATGATAAGGAGACTTAACCACATGTGTTATAATTTTGTGTTTATTTTCGAAGATGAAGAAGGCAAAAGTAAAAGTGTGAATTTTTTAGTCAGTGGATAAAAGCACTTTCAGGTAAACGATGCTCATTAATTTGTTTCACTTTGATTTACGATTTAATTATACCCTGGACTTCTACGGACAAAGACGGTGAAGTGGGATTTGTGAATAAATTAACATAATGAAGGGGGTTAGGAGAATTTGTATAGACTAGAACTGTAAAACTAAAAGGGATAATTCCCGTGGCTGCATTTCAGTGTTGGTTTCGTCTAGAAAGTTTTGAGGTTTTGAAATTACCCGACCGACTGATTTTTTGTTCTAATCAATGCTGTTCTAGATTCTAATTATTAATCAGAATTTAGATCTAGATCTACATAGATCTATCCATTCTAGACTTGCCGTTTTCGATTTATGCCTGTTTTTTTTTTTTTTTTCGTTTTTTTTTTTGTTTTTTTTTTTGTCAAACCAAAATTTGTCAGTCTGCACATACATGTAGGCCTATATCAATTTTGTGTAGTCATGAAATATTAAGGTCTGCCGACTCAATCACGCGTGATCCAACTTGATAGACGAAACTAATGAAGGTCCAAAATTATGTCAGAAGTAGAGAAGCTACTGGAAAAAAGGATTTTTACAGTTTTACGTTCCAGGGGTCGCAAACAAATTGTACTAGACTAATATTTAAAATGGTCATATATCTGATTATCGGCGAAATTATAAAATGTCATACATTGATTTACAGAAACATCTAGATCATAAATCTGCGGGTAGAAAAATACAATGTTTTGTTCAGCAAATTTCAACTTTAATCGAGCGTCTACAGGCATTAAAACTCGTATATATCTATAGATAAGATCTGCGGAGTAAGGGTTAGCACTACGCCCAGGGAACCAATATTACCTCTGATACATTGGTTCCCTGCACCACCTGGTTTACGCATGACTGCTTTCAGTGATAAACCTTATCAGTAAGTGGCACAAGTTACTGTAATTAACGAGTAGATAAGAAGATAATGACTACTTTTCTAAAGGGTAAGATTAAGGTGTATCGGGATTACAATTAAGCTGTATCGGCGGTTCAAAGCTGTATCGGCAGAAGGGCTTATCTCGTGAAGCCGTATCGGTCCCGATACGGCTTATGGCTCTGGGGAGAACGCTGTA
This sequence comes from Fragum sueziense, assembly GCA_963680895.1. NCBI lineage: Eukaryota > Metazoa > Mollusca > Bivalvia > Cardiida > Cardiidae > Fragum > Fragum sueziense. The sequence goes on from CAVMGG010000092.1 coordinate 10,527, forward strand.
TCATAAGATAAAGACAGAACTGATCATTGATAATGTCGATATATGCCAATTATTAGGTCAAATATACCCCTAAATCATATACAGATCAACACAAAGTGCTTCTATGTGTCATAGTATTTGATTGGTAATGACATAAATTCTTTTGTTCACTGATTAATAAATTGAGGAGATCCTTTAAGCAGTATTCTCTGTCTCTTCTATTTAAACGACATTTTAAGAAATATTAACAGTAATATTGATGGAATTGTAAATATCGAAGATATAGAACTGCTACTTTTACTATTTGCAGACGACGCAGTAGTATTCGCAACAAACCCCCAATCTCTACAATCAATCCTAAATGATATAGAACGATATTGCTACAGATGGGATCTCAAAATAAACGTCAACAAAACAAAAATTATGATTTTTGAAAATGGAAGACCTACTAAATATGATTTCTTCCTATATAATACAAAACTAGAGGTCGTGAACTCTTTTAAATATCTAGGAATTAATTTATTCAAGAATGGAAAATGGAACCAAACACTAAAAATAATGGCTCAAAACGCATCATTATCTTTACACAAACTATTTATCACTATAAATCAAATTGAACTTCCGATCAATCAACAACTACAACTATTTGACTCGCTAGTGTTACCGATTCTTAACTATTCCGCTGAAATCTTTGGATATAAAGCAAATCCCGAAGTTGAAAATGTCTTCAATAAATTCTGCAGACGAGTTCTTTGTTTAAACCGAACAACAAATCTTAATGTATTGTACGGTGAATTAGGCAGGATACCTATGTCAATACATCGCAAGCTAATTGTAATTAAATACTGGATAAAAATCCTGAAATTAAATAACCAAACTATTTTGTTTAAAACTTATAAAATGTTGAAACAAGACACTGATAATGGAATGATATACAATGGTAATAATTGGGCTTATCAGGTTAAAACTATTTTAGATGAAGCAGGCTTAACAAATTTATGGATAAACCAATTCACTTTTGTAATTGATTACAAATTAATAAAACAAAGAATATTGGATATTTATAATCAAACTTGGTATGCGGCAATAAATAATTCGACGCGATTAGAAACATACTCGCTTTTCAAACATTCATTTTGCTTTGAAAAATACATTGACATAATAAAAGATCAAAGATATAGACTAGCCCTTACCAAATTTAGAACATCAACACACACATTAAATATTGAAACAGGACGACATAATAATCTTCCACGGAACGAAAGAAAATGCAACAACTGTAATCTAGGACATATCGAAAACGAGTATCATTTTCTACTTATCTGTCCAAAGTTTAGAGATATTAGATCAAAATACTTAAAGAAATATTATTACACCTGGCCAACTATTCAAAAATTTGTAAATCTCATGTCATCAACGTCAATTCCTGTAATAAGGAATCTGGCTAAATATATATACTTTGCAAATATAGCAAGAAATTAATAAACCCTTTCCCAAATACTGCCCAACTATGAAAATATATCAAACTGAAGCATTAGAAACATACAATGGAAAGATGAAACACTGATGATAAGCAGTTTCTACTTCTCATTCAATGTTCTCCAGTTTAAAATGTACACTCTTATCTCACTTTCATAAAAAGTACATAGTTTTGGAAAACATATTTTATTGTAGACTGTTCCAAAATCTACTTGTCTTGGAAAGGGTTAATTTTCAATTATGAATTGTTGATTTTTATTGTAAAGTATAAATATTGAATATTTTGAATAGTATGTAAATATCATAAAATTAGATTAGACAGGGTATCGGACTTTATGCATATAAGATCCGATCTGTGTCTGATCTAATTCTCAGTAATCTTAAAGCGTTACTATTTCATCTGCAACTATTACTGCTACCGCTCTTTTCAGAAACCAGTCTGGTAAGATAGGGATCTAAATGACTTAAATGCCATTTTGATCATTGTAATTGTGTTTTGCACATTAACATCATGTGCTCTTCTGATAACCACTGTTCATTGTTACATTTCATGTTTGTATGTTGCTATAACAATATGTTTATGTTAAGCAATAAAGAATAAAGAATAAAGTCTAAATGGCTGTAAAGAAATGTAGAAAGACAAGATACAAGACAAGACAAAAGAGAGAGAGAAAAGAAAAAAGAAAGTGAAGCTTTGCAGGCTTGTGAAGGCTGCAGTCTGCAGTCTGACATGGGTCAAGGTCAGAACTTCTCATGCTCTCTTAGACAGATGAGAGAGTAAAGCCGTAGATACATTTTAAACTTGTCCAAACCTGATGTTGTTGGTACTCATTAGAAGCGTCTCTAGAAGACGACTCCAATGAGTACCCACATCATAGGGTTTGTTGAACACGAAAAGAAATATCGTGTTTTGGTAAGCCATCACTTCCTCTAATCTGTACATTATATGATTTGTCAATACTAAATTTTATGTCATAATTTCTCACAAAGAATGCCAAAATTGTACAAAGGGTTTTAATTCTGTTTGAGTAAAATGATAGATTTATAATTTGAGAAATTGATCTGCCCACAAATATTTGGGCAGCTTGTAAATAGACATGATAAAGCAAATATGTCATATTTGGAATAGTAAGAGACTTATGATTAATGCAGAAGTACATATTTATGCTTCCCAAAAATATTTGAGCAAGTTTGTAGTTGTCTAGTGTGTGTCTATCTGTTCTTGCCCATCTATCTATCAGGTTCTATCAATCAATGGGCTTCAGCCAGTGTGTTCTGTAGTGCATGGGATCATGGGTTTGATTTCTGTCATTTCTGTTATTAGTCTCCTATCATTGTGATGATTGGGAAGGATATTGTGGTAGCCTGGTGTAGGAGAAATGGTCGTATCTTATTGTTAGGTGCTTCATCCAGAGAAATGTTGTGGAGGGTTTCATTAAAATCAATCAAGTAATCAATCAATAAAGTAATCAATCAAGTAATAAATCAAGTAATCAATTAATCAATTAAACAATCAATGAAGTAATCAATCAACCAATCAAGTAATTAATCAATTAATGAACCAAGTAATCAATCATGTAATCAATAATTCAAGTAATCAATCAATCAAGTAATCAATCAATCAAGTAATTAATCAATTAAGTAATCAATCAACCAAGTAATTAATCAATCAAATGACCAATCAATCAAGTCATCAATCAATTAAGTGGTCGATCGATCAACCATGTAATCAATCAAGTAATCAATCCACCAATCCAGTAATCAATCAATCATTAAATTTAGTAATGAATCAATTAATCAAGTGATCAATCGATCAATCCAGTAATCAATCCAGTAATCAATCAATCCAGTAATCAATCAATCAATCAATCAATCAAGTAACCAATCAGTCAAGTAATCAATCAATCAAGTTACACATGACTTAATTCTGACTGCAATACACCCGTACATTGACAGACATTTGACAGAAAGTCATTAATTGCCTCAAATCAATAGACAGTTTAATGGTTAAGTAATTTTTGCCATTAGATCTTGAATCTTTAAAAAAAAAAAAGAAACCAGTTTGTATCATTCTTTTCCCAGCATTAGTTGAACACTTGATGTATGGTTTTGGCAGAAGAAAGTCTAATTGTAGACTGCATGGCTTTAAAGATTCAAAACTTGGTTGATATCCAATGCAAAAAACCTGGTATATATTCCTGTGAAATCTGACATCAACTTTGCCAAACCGACAACTACCTGTTGTGAAGGAATTAATGGAAACTTAGTTGTATGATTTTTTTGGAAAACAAAATTAACCCTTTTCCAGATGATGGATCCAATCAAGGACCTGTCCAAATGTAAACCAGTATATTGGATGAGAATTAAAACAGAGGTCCTATCTCCATGCCTTGAACAATTTAAATAGGCATACCTTTTGATGTCCATAATTATGTAAATGAATGGAGAACATTAATGCAAGTTTGAAATTGTTTAAGTCAAAAATCAAAAAGGAAAGGTCTTAAAGTCAGCCCAAAATACATCAATGTGTGCATGCAATTTTCATGCAAATTGCTAACCCTTTCCTGAACAATGACAGATTTTGCAACCTGATCGAAAAATTATCTCAAAGAAATGGAGAAAATGCTGATTACCAAACAAAATTCAGAAATCAGAGAATTATCTATTTTGTAACTGCAGAATAAGTCTGATTGTCTTATGAGTACATGGAACACGATGCATATTGGTTATGACTGAATGGTTTAAAATTTTGCAGTTTGTGAAAGGGTTAAAAGCTAAAAACATTAAGATCATTACCGAATCATTCCATAATTCATTAGCAAATCATATTCTCGTCCTTTTTACACTTCACGATAATGAGTGAAAATGTTCAAATATTCATGATGACTATGATAGCCAGGTAAGAATGGTGAAAACCCATCATATATTAACGACCTGGAACAAGTGAACTAGGCACTGTCAATTAACCCTTCCCCAAACAACAAAATTCTAGGGTGGTTCAACTTGGAAGCTGCTGCAAATGACAAAATGGATTGTAATTAGTATAAGACATGTGTTCAATATAGCACAGAAAATATTGTTACAAAAGGAGAAACTGCTAGTTATCAGCAGTTTCTTCTCTTGTCTCAACATTTTCCCAAGACTTTTTCTATTAAGGACGTCAAAAAACAGGTCTTGTTTGGGAATGGGTTAACCCTTTACAAGACAAGCCAGTTCTGATGATTGATGATTCTTACAGAAGGCCATAGGCCATGGCACAGTGAGTACATGTTGGTAGCATGTTTGACTTTCATCTTTATCATGGGGTCGCAGGTTCCAATCCCTGCCTCCACAAGTAGATATTGACATTAAATTTTGTCTCCCATCAATGGGTATATAATCATAAACGAAGGTGCATGCGCTGAGCAGCTGGAGGCTCAGGAAGGATGCAGTAAGTACTGCTAAGAGAAACGACAGGAATCTATGGTTAGGTGTTAGGTAGCCATAATATCATTTAAGCCTCTCTTACAACCAGTCGTGCGTCTCAATAAATCATATGTCTTCGGAAATTTTTAAAACTCACAATTTATAAGGACGCACAAAGGTTGTAAAAGAGGCTCAAAGAATTGTCTGGTCAATTCTTTCACGGTGGGGATTGTGCATGATGGGATGGATAACGAATACGAAGTATACGGACAAATTTTGCCTCGCTTCAGGTAAGAAATTGTGCAATAATTTTCTTATTTCTGCTCCAATTTTCAAGCGGTTTGTTGCATGTACCCCGCATAAGTGAGCTCTCTCCTCGGATATATACCTTGTTTGTGGATTCTTTGTACTTTGTCCAAAAATTGATCCCAACCGACCAGAAAAACGACAAAAAATTCAGGCCCTTTTTCTAGTCGGTTGGGATCGGTTTTTGAGAAAAGTACGGGGAAGTTCCAGATAAATAATACATCTGAGAAAAGGGCTCAGTAAGACGGAGTACATGCAACAAACCGCATGAAAATTGATGCAGAAATAAGAAAGTTATTGCACAAATTCTTACCTGAAGCGTGGTTAATTTGGCCGTAGTCGTTACCATTTCGCTTTCTGGTCGGTTGGGACAATATTTCGGAAAAAGTATCATGAGTTATCTAATATGTCATACATCCGACGAAAGAGCCCGATAAGGCGGGGTACATGCAGCAAACCGCTTGAAAATTGATACAGAAATAACATAGTTATTGCAAAATGTCTTACCTGAAGCGAGGCGAGTTGGCATCAAATTTTGTGCAAAAAATAGACTGAGTTTACCGTTATGTTTTGATAAACCGTCGGTGTTGTTATAACATCTCGTAACTACGGTTTGATTCAAGCCGTAGTTACGAGATTTTATAACAACACCAACGAAATACTATTTATTTGTCCGAAAATACGTCACGGTTTACTTGATAAAATCGTTCCCTATTGTCGGTAGTCGTTATCCATCCCATCATGCACAATCCCCACCGTGTCTTTGCTGCGTGCAGTTTTGGTTGTGGTAGTTTGCGTCGTCCACCAAAATTGTACATTGCACGTTCGTGCCTAGCACACTTTACCTATGTTTTAGAAGCAGACGGCACGTAGAGAGGCGTTAAGTAGTGTTCAAAATGGTGTTAAACCCTAATACACTGATCGATCTAAAGAGAAATGATTGGAAAGCATCAACAGAAAGACAAGCATCCCCTGGGTTTGAAACCTTGACTGTCAAAAAGTTGTTGCCATCACTTTCGCCAAATTGAAAAATTAAACAATTTTTGCAAACAGCACCATAAAAAAGGGTTTGAAAGCTTATGCATAAGTTTTGATGGAAGCAAATTCAATAAAATATAATTAGCTAAAACCAGGATGTAAAGCGATATACGAATATTAAACTATTACAGCCTAATTGTATTAATTAAAGGGATAATAGCTGTGAAAAAAACTGTCTATTTGCCTAAAAAAAGGTTTACCTTTTTAAAGTATGAACAAAAAGATGCAGAAAGACCGTATTTCAAGCGAGTAACCATGCGCGGTTTACCCACAACAAGCGTATAAATGTTGGTATTCTCACATTTCCACGGCGCTCAAAATATGTTTACATTCGTGGCTAAATATAGCATAACGGGTACTTGTCACAGCCGTGAACATCCGTATACAGTCGGTTGATCATGTGATACACAGGAAAGTGTGCGTCACAAATTTAAATGAGTTCCCGTTATTTCATGAATGTTGCCCGTCACGCAGAAAAGGGCCTAATGGGAAGTCTATAAAATCAAATTTCGCGAAATGAACCAGACTCAACAGATGTCAATCATTTTTTGCTTCTGGAAAATGTAAATAAGGTAAGATGTATAAACCATTCTAGATTCAGAAAATAACCTTTGAATCAAAAGTTCCGATCCTAGTCAGTCTGCGCAGACAGATCAGACTGACCAAGGTCGATACTTTCCACGCTTCCCACACGGTCCCTTTTAACATGACGGGTCACAAATTTGAAACATTTCGATTTCCACGGGATTCCAGTGCGTGCTTTCTTATGAATAATGTTAAACCCTTTCCCAAAACGACAAAAAATAACTGTTTCCATTTCCAATTGAAATCGGATCCAAACTGCAATATAAATGGCTTTGAAAATGTAAAGTATTTAAGAAATAGCTTAGACAATATAAAGGCAAAAGGAGAAACTGCTAATAATAAGCATTCCTTTCTTTTGTCACGGTGGTTCCTCAGCATTAGCAAATAGGGGCGTCCGAATCAGGTTTTGTATGGGAAAGGGTTAACCTCAAATTGTAGTAAATTGTTGTACTTAACCCTTTCCCATGCGGCAATAATTTTAACTTTTCATAAATTGGAATATTGAATGTTTTGTAGACGACAAAATGAGTATATAAACATAGGGTTTAGTAAAATACTGCTGGTGAAATATCTAGGCAATAGGGGGAAATGTTGGTTATCAGCGTTTCCTCAGATTGCACGAATGTTTTTTGAACTCTTTTTAGTAAGGGCATTCAAACAAGGTCATGTTTGGGAAAGAGTCAGTGCTCATCCGTATTAACGTGTCCCGTCACGCTAAAGGCGTGCTTCTATGAAGTTAGTTGAAAACTGAATTTTGAGATAACATCTATCGGACACCAACCTCATTCGAATTTTGAAATCGGATATTTAATATATTATAGGTAGATAGGAAGAACAATCTTGATTCAGAAAACTAACTTAGAGTAAAAAGTTCCGATCCTGGGTAGTCTTTGCAGTCTTCATAGATTGACAAGGACTGGTACTTTAACAATTACCAGAAGATCCCTTTTACCGAGACAGGTCACATTTTGCAATATTACTGTTTATATTCTCTGACGTCATTTCAATGCGTGCACACGATTTGAAAATAAATTCCGTTGATTTTCGTATTTTACCGTTCAGAACTCGGATAATTCCGATTCGCACTTGAAATTGTAAACATTACCTACTGACATACATTGTAAAAGGGGGAAAATACGCAAATACACATTTCTGTTACAGGCGGAAAAGACTTCTTTCATAATATCAGATGATTAGACCTCGATAACACAAAAATATTTTTTTGTGGTATTTCTTCCTTTTTCACAGCTATTATCCCTTTAAGCTTAAACACAGGAAAAGCATGTCTGAACTAAAAATAAAAATCGCTGATAGAAAAAAAAATGGTGGATATCAATCGAGCTTATTAGAGCAACAGAAAAGAGGGATAATGAAATTCTAATTTAGTATTTCTAATCCAAACCTTATGGTGTGGGTACTCATTTGAATCGTCTCGTTGAGACAAACCAAATGAGCACCCACAACTTAAGGTTTGATGAAAATTGAACAAAATTTTTTATGTTTAAAAGTTAAATTATGTGGTTATCTGTCGCTGTGATATTTATTGCTTGAGTTAACGTTTGATGTTTATTTGTTGGTTACAGGTGAGTGGTCGCGTAACACGACATTTGCATTAGGTCTGACGGAGATCAACTTTGTCAACTAATTTCTGATTTCTACATTAACCTTATAAATCCGGAGTTAGAATGCGTTTTGATGTCAATAATCGAAAAAAGCTGAGAAAAAATTAATGTTGAAACGAAAGAAGAAAATGCTGATAACCATTATTTATGCTTATAGTATTACACAGTCTAATCCCATCCTTTTCAAAATCCATTTTGTAGTCTGAAGCAGCCTTCAAATCAGAGCAGTATAAATGATTGCCTTTTGGGAAAGTGTTAATCCTTGTCATATTGATCTCGGCATCTTTTGCAGGCATCTCCTTTTGCCACAATGTGGCTCACAGTCTGTTAAGGGATCAGCGTTAAAGAAGGCTAGAGTACTTGAAGTCTGGTAACGATTCATGATCGATTATATGCACAAAGTTCACATGAGTGTAAGGCGTTTTACCCCAAAATTCAAAACAACCTGGTACATGTTGGGGTTAATTGTAATGGGTGGTTGGTCATCTATTGACAGACAGCAGGGCCCCTTATTGAGATCGTAATTGGAGCGAGGTCCGACTTATCAAGATTTCAAATATTGAAGGGTATAGGGTTACGGAATAAACAAAATGATGTCTGTCATGGGACATTCCGTTACTTTTGTGTCTTGATTTAGGGATGAATTGTCTATAATATGGGATATGCAATTGAATGCTTGCAAGTATCAATCGGTGCTTATTTTGTGCAGATATTTCGGCTTATGATTATGCTGTGGCTTATCAATGCCATGAATTATGGAAAGAAGCAATCTTTAGCCTTGGTATCACTTTGAAGCTGGTCTTCTGCGAGCAAATAAAGCAAAGTAAATGGGTTGGGATTTTCAGAATTTCATGGCCCCTTTTGAATATTACAAGTTGTTCGTCAAAACGATATAAAATTATATGGAATTGTCATACACACAGTGATTGGGAAAGACATTTCTTCAATGGGACAATGTCGCTTCCACTTACAAAATCAATGGGACATTTTGAAAATTGATGTGACAATTATAGGGTAAAATTGCTCCTTTCTCATATACAGCAAAATTCAATGGGACAAGGGCCCACTCATTAGCTAAAACAATTGTGACATTTGGAATTTCAATGTGACTATGGCGCATGGCGCAGGCCTTTCCCAGTCACTGTACACAAAAAATCAGCGTCCACAATAATTATGTCTCCGAGCCCGGATAGCTCAGTCGGTTACGTCGGAGTCTGTCAATCCAGGGGTCTCGAGTTTGAACCCCGGCTCGGCCAGTAACCATTAAGACATTTGACAAAAGTCATTTGTCTCTAACCAATGGGTGTGAATCATCTATGTGAGAGAGCAGCTGGAGGCTTGGTTTAGATATTGTGGTTGTAGTGGTGCGAGAAATACCAGGAACCCACGGTTAGGTGCTCCAGCCACCGCGATATGACCCTGGTAGTTGAAAACGGCGTAGAACCCCAATAAACTCAAACCCGTTTATGTCAAACAAATAAAATTCACCAAATAGAACTCCGCACAGTCAAAGCTATGGAATTCAAATAATAATTATATGTCCTCTGACAAAAATGTCACTCACCAATGGTTTGATATCGTTATCCCATGTGGGGGAGCAGCTGGAGACTCGGTTAGGGTGTTGTGGTAGTACTGGTATGAGAAACAACAGGTATCCATGGTTAGGTGCTCCAGCCGCGTAATATGACCATAGCAGTTGAAAATGTCGTAAACCCCAATAAACCAAACTAATTGAGTAAAATTTAAAGTTTTGTTAAAGCAAAAAACAATGAAAACATGAACATTCGTAACAATTGTAAACACACTTGCATGTTGCTAGGTGAAAAACGATGAGACACCAGATATGGTTCACTTATTACGTGAGAAAACGCATTCATGGCGGTAATGAGGCGAAGCAATTGTGGGCGAATAATTTACACTACACCTTTGAGAAATTTTTATAACCTTTTTTTCATGCTGATATTTTTCATGATGATAAGTTTTGTGCTGATATTAATTTTGCTCTATAAAGTTGCTTAACCCTTTCCCAAACAAGACCCGGTTTTGACATCCCTAATAGAAAAGACCTTTGAAAACATTGAAACAAAAGAAGAAACTGCTGATAAACAGCAGTTTCTCCTTTTGTCTCAATATTTTCTGTGCCATATTTTACACAAATCGTATCACTAATAACACCTATTTTGTCAATTGGGACATTTTTGAAGTGGATCACCCTAAAATTTTGGCGTTTGGGAAAGGGTTAAATGCAGGCAGTGTAGCATAAGATCAGTTTGCACTAATATGCTGCAATAACGTGCAGGCTGATCTTATTCTACGCTACCTGCCATCCCTTTTGAATTTGGAAACTTTACAAACATGACAACAGGCTTGGGAAAACATTGAGGCAAAAGAAGAAAATGCTGATACGGGTGCACCAACTGCCACAATAATTATACTCAAACATTCATTCTATAGGTTGGGCTATTTACTTTATCCCAAAGCTTGTAAGGTGAAATTCCAGAGTTGCTACCTATGTAAAACCAACCCTTTCAGTATAACAAGCCCTCGTATGATGTCGGGCCATTTCCTAAATATCTGTGAAGAACTGTGTGGAACAAGAAGAAAATGCAGAAGAGCAGCATTTTCACCTTTTTCCCACTATGTTTTTGTATACTGTAGCATTCAAACTGTCCATCATAGGTTACTTATGTACCCACATTCTATCATCTTGAATATATACATGGTAAAATCATGTCATTTGGTAAAGGGTTATTACCTGCCAAACTGGCTTATCTCAAGGTTGAACTGCCAGCCACTTTTATCAAGTTGGCTTTCCTGAGTTTTGGTTCATGTACAAATCTAGAAATAGAATTTAACCCTTTACCAAACATTCTTGTAGGAAATATTCATTAAACTTTTAAAAAAAAGCTTTAAAATTTTCCCACACATTCTTTCATTAATGTTTTTATTCAAATTAGATGTTTTCCCTTTTATCTTCATTCTCAATAAAGTTTATATAATTTGCTTTAAAAAGAGCATAGAATAAGATAAAAGAAGTTAAAAGTTTTACTACCTTGATATAGGTAAAATCATAATTCATAAGTATAAGTTGTAACTGTTAGTATTTATCTTGTCAATAGTTGGAGTTTTCTCCCTTATTTCCTTATATGGTATGTCAATCTTTTTTAGGTTCTAAAATTGCTCATTTGATAAGTAAAAAGATGAATGATAATGATCATAACCCTGCCCGAAACTGCAAAATTTGGACTGGTCTCAATTTCAAAGCTGCTGCAGACAACAACATTATTACTCAGGTGTCAATGAAGATAGAGTTTATGTACAATATGACACAGAAAGTATTCAGGCAAAAGAAGAAAAGGCTGATTTTCAGCATTTTCTTCTTTTGCCTCAGTGTTTTCCCAGGTCTTTTCTATGAAGAACGTTAAAACCAGGTTTTGTTTGGGAAAGGGTTAGTAAATGTATGTACCGGTATGCAGAATCTTTCTACCAGCAGACTTACCTTTCATTGAAGGTCAAGGTCATCAAATATTGTTACTGTACTACCCAAATTGATTTTGTGGCATAAGTTGATTGATTGGCGTTTAACAACTGTTTCAACAGCATTGGTCTTATTGCGCAGCTGGAGCACCTAACCAGGGATCTCTGTCATTTCACATACCAGTACTACCATACACACAGGATAGGACAGGATAGACAGGATACTTGCTGCTGCTGGGGATCAAACACATGACCTCATGTCAGAGTCTGATGTGCTTCCAACTGTGCTATGGCTGTGGCTTTCGTGACACAAGAGCTTTGCATAGGACCAAAGGGTTCTCAAATTTCATTATGACATAGTTTTGTTTACTTAATAGCTTGACTATAATTTATTCTAAATACAGAATGCAAACAAATAGTCTGCCCTTTCAAAAATATCTTTAACCCTTTCCAAATAAGACCCAGTTTTGACATTCATTATAAAAAGGGATGGGGAAAATACTGAGGCAAAAGAAAATACTAATGACAAGCATATTTATCCTTATGCCTCAATATTTTATGTGTTGTATATTATTCACTAATCTTATCTTTATTAACATTCATTTCATCATCGGCAGAAGCTTTCAAATTTGAACCATCTAAAGCTTAGCTGTTTTCAAATGGGAAAAGGGTTAAAATGTTTTTCAATAGGAGCTCAAAATGTGAGAAATAGAATAAAAACCTATTCTAACAATTGATTTCCACTTCTGATTTAATTTTAACTCGTTTTCTGTACAATATTTGGTTTATATTTTAAACTTTGCCAAATAACAAATCACAGGCTTGCAAAATTTTAGGGGTGATGTATGTTGATGACAAAATAATTGAAAAAAATTCTTGCCTCATGACAGAAAAAATATCAGTGGAAATTTGTTTGGGGAAAGGCTTATCATAAATGGTTTTGTTTAATGCAAAACTGGTGTAACTTCTATGCACTTTCAAAAGCTTTCCATATTTAGGTCAGACAAAAGCTTCATGCTCTCAGAAACTTATTATATTTTGTATGAAATGGTTTCTCTTGGGGCGTTATGTCAAAATTCCAATTTCTCTTTGTTAACAAGGAAAGATAAAGTTGAAAGCTATTTCTAGTTCTCAAACCCCTTTCACCACCCTCTTACATGTTTTCAAGAATATGAACTATTCCTTTGATGAAACCAAGGATTTATGAAGAAAAATGCTAGTAGATTTTTCACTCCCCCATGTTTCTTCACTCCCTCACCCCCTATAGAAAAAGAGCTGAACCAACATCAACAGAATCAGAAAGTGTATGTACATGTATACAAATAGTTCCAATGATGTACGTTTGCCTAGTCCATCTGTCTAAGAGCAGCATTTCCTGGCTTATCAACCAAAACCTCGTGACTGCAGCATAAAACAAGCTGCAGTTACGAAGTTTTTGTTGAAAAGCAGTGATTTGTATATCGTCAGATACATAAAAAATGTTGTAGCCACGGCTTGAATAACATTACTCATCTCAGATGACAATGAATTTGTCTATCAGTGCATAGGAATGTCATGGACAAAAACATTACAAGAAACACCAAATAAAGTAACAGTTCCATGTATACAGAAACTATAATTTCTGTATCTTTGTATCTTTTCAGGGGATTTGGTTTTGTAACATATAAAGATCCAAATTGTGTAGATCAGTGTTTAGACAACGGACCTCATATATTAGATGGAAAACAAGTAAGTAGGCTGTTTTATTACATAATTATGTATCTGCATCTCCGAAATCACCAGATAGCTCAGTCATGAACGGAGATGATAATTCAAGGGATCTCGTTCCGTTTGGGTTCAGATTCTGCCTTACTAATATCTATTCGAAACAAAGGACAAATCATCTTTGCAGGATGGACATCTGGTGGCTTTGATTGGATGTTATGTTAGTACTGGTGTGATAAGATGCGAAGAATACATGGTTTAGTAGACCAGTAAAAAATAACTGAGAACACTTAAACCTAATAATAAAACAATCAATTTAAATCTTCAAAAACAAGAGACTGGTGCAGTAAACTTTAGTAAATTCCTAGACTTGTATGTTACACAAGACTTGCTGGAGATGAAGGTTATATTCACAGACTGGCACATGCACTATCAGAGATAAATGCAAAAGTCAGTAAAATTATAGCTGTCAGTTTATTATAAGTTCTTATTTTGGCCTCTTCTATTTGATATATTGCAGACTAATGTAATATATTCATGTGATAGTCGGTTTGTGTCGGTCAGTTTTTGTTGGTCAGTCATGTAAGTACACATTAAATGACCAGTCGGATGATTGACAGTTTGTTTGTTGTCTTGTCCAGTCATCTACCATGACCTTTTTATTGAACCAATAAACACAATACAGATCGTCCATAGTCATTCTACACATTAGACAGTCCATGGTCATTCAACTTCGTTAGAGCAGAGCTTCAAAGTGGAGTAAAGGTATTTGTATTGGTCTGAAACACTGAAAATATCAGGTAAATCATTTAGAAAAATTAAAGGTGAAATGTCCCCAATTTGGTTCGTATTTGTTGAAAAGTTTCATCAAATGAAAACCTACAACATAGGCTTCATGGTTTGGAATTCTTTTCAACCCGTCTTATATTTTCCTCAGCTAGAATTTATGTATTAGATAGAGGATGTAAAGTAGATTCTGTGCGAAAAAAACACACCCACTGAAATATGCGTAAAATGAAAGGGAGGCTAGAGCAAAACTGAATGCTTGTGCATAACATGATGACTACGACATTTACAAATAAATGTATTCTTTCCTTAATTTTCTCAAACATTTTATCAGAAATATGGATATACCCCTTATATGGTGACAAAAGGAACCCTGTATGAAAGACATGGACCAAAATGGATGGCGCTGTCAGCAAACACAAACAACTCCTCTATATTTATTATGGCCATCCATGTAAAATTTCTGCAAGTTGCAGCTGTCAAAGGTTTGACATATACCAATATATATTTTCACCTTTAATAAGTGTTTTGTAAATAATTGAAAAATGAGGCATGCAGGATAATTGATTTTGCCACTGGGCCACAACCAAGTTTATCTCGCATGCTTGCTTCTTTGTGACAAGTCATGGAAACCCAGTAGACCAGGGGCCTGGAGTTTCATAAGAACATCAAAGACATATTTTTGTCGTTCACATGTCCTACGAAGTGCTTAGAACAATTGCATTACATGTTTTGATAAATGGTTGATGATACATGGTTCTTGTCCTAATCATGTAGTAAGACATTGATAGGACAACAAATTATGCCTAAAATCCCTGATGAAACAGGGGCTATGAGTCCAACAGTATCAACAGGCAGAGCATCTCTAGCTACAGTTGGCGTGACATCGTATGGCACAATGTTTATATTTTGTTCAAATGTAATTGAACGTTAAACAAAACATAAACACGTGCCATATGATGTTGCGATAACTGTAATAGCTAATTTATTGGGACCTATAAACAAGCAAAATGATGTTTGATTTCCAAAACATTAGAACGGCATTATTTGTCAACAATAGCTGGATAAGTATCAAACGCTAACCGGCCATAATTCTGCATGATGTATGTTCAAATCTTGTTGGTACAAGATTTGAGCAAACATACGCGAAATTGTGACATGATTTCTAATCATGTACTATGATATTGTAATCACCCAGTGTATTTTACCCAGTCACCCATGATCGATAGACGATGTCCCAATCTAATTGAAATATAGATCCTAGTCTTTCAGTAGGATCTAACGACAACCCGTTGAGGGTCATCTTCTCTGACCTTTCTTTGGACCAATCCGATTTTACTTTGGAAAAGCTGAAAGATTTTTCGCATGCGCACGGGCATGCACACTACCGTGCACACTACACTTCCGTTTCTAACGATAACTAGTAGCCATGGACGCCTCCAGTGTGGTGATTTCACTACAAAGACAAAGACCAAAGTCCGTAAATTTTGAAAGCAAAGACATGGCATTTATGAAGCAGATAGTCTTCTGCATGGCAGCAACAGTTCAACACGATCATCACGCCAACCCGAAACAAAGCGATGTTAACTTATAAACGTATAACGTCGGTGGGGAGTCAAAACCTCGTAACTCCAGCTTTTTCAAGCTGTAGTTACGAGGTTTTGACTCCCCATCCACGATAAACTATATAGTGGCAATTTGGATAGACGTACATCAGATTCCCAAATAGCTCAATCGGTAGAGCGTCCGACCCATGAACCTGATGACCAGAGATCGACTCCCACCTTGGCTTTATATTTTGTTTCCTACTATGTACTTTATATTTTTCAAACTAAAAGTTTCTAGAAATCACGGATATAAAAACATAATTGGTAATTGTATTTTTGTTTCGTTTTTGCAATTTCTAGAATAATTTGGTATGGAAAAATGTAACAAAGATGATAAAAAAATAGGGGGACAAAAAGATGAAGTCTGCGCGAGGTTCGATCCTCTAATCTACGGTTTTCGAGTCGGCAGCTCTACCAACTGAGCTAATCTAACTACTACTGAATACCAATTGTCAATATATATACTTTATTTATGTTCAAAATTACACGCCGCTCTACTTCGGGTTAGCACAATGATCGCACAAAACTGCCACTTAGTACAGTGCCAAAAATATACCGAAACCTACCCACTTCATTAATAAATGCCATATATCTTTTCTCTCAAAACTAACGGACTTTGCTCTTTGCTCGGTGTCAAGCGCGTGGCTATCAACCGCAGCCATTTTGGTGTTGTTGTCAGGGACAACAGACCTGCGTTTGCAACGAGCGTTTTGATTGCTTGGTGTAAAAATAGAAAAAGTGGAAATTCCCAGGTCACAGAAGATGACCCCTAATGCGCGATCTTCAGATGTAACATTATGAAATTATGTTATCTGGATTCATTCAGATTGGACGATGTCCATGTAAATAACGTAGACAAAATGTCACAGTTTACTATTGTCCTGTAGAACTGGGTGTTGTTGAAAACGGGAAATTTGTTTTCTTTAATGTCCAATACCATCAGAGTTCACAATGCCACTTATAATGGTCAAAGCACACACAAGTTTTATTAGCTCTCCTTGTGCAAATAATCCCAGTATTTACTCGTGTAAATTACCTTCCTTTTTCCCACCATGTTGGCAATTATCAAAATGTACAAAAAAAAAAAAAAAAAAAAAAAATGAAAATGCACATAGAAAACTACTATTACAAAATTTGCCTCATTTGTGCTCTCAGTTCAAAATTCTGATTTCATCAAATTAAACTGCTAGCTAGCTTTGAGGCATTGCAATATTTTGTTGAATTGATTTTCTCTCGGAAACTAATTGGGATTTTTTTTTTAGCAGACTGAACACCAAAATTGAAATGACCTCTATCAAATCAAATCTTTTCTCTTACACTCAAAATCTGCTTGCTCCCTTAATTGGCATTAGTATGTTGTAATGGCAAGAATGGAGAAAAACAATGAAAGGGAATCAAGTTGACAGCACTATTGACTTCTGGGTGTTCCAAACATGATGGTAAAGATCAAGGATCAAAGGGGGTTCTTGAAGGGCCTGAGATAATGGTGGTTTTCACACTTTATAACAAGTTACCTGTGATAAAGGTACCCACAAACCGATAATTGATTCATGTCCATAAAACTTTCTTATCACTTGTGAAATTTGTTATCAACCACTTGATGATAACTGGGACACATACGATTATATTGAGGAATAGTTTTAGTTCTTTGAAGATGACATTCAAAACTCCATTGTTATTGTTCACATTGAAACCTTTAAACTGATGTGTAACCTGACTGTTCTCTTCCCAATGGTCATGCCGTAAAGAAGTTTGCCGGATAATAGATTGTTGGAAAAGGCCTTCATTGTAATTTAGTAAGCAATTTCGATGCTTTTTCATAAATTCAAGAAGCCTATGTTCTTAAAGGAATACCTAAACCAAGAGTATCAGAATGTCATTATCATGTGACATTGTCATTTTAAAAGGAAAGACACACAATATTTTCAATATTAAGCTATTTTCTATGCATATAATATGTCAAAACATCAATTTTATGATGGTAAACTTTTGACCCTGATGGACAATGACAATGAATAGGCCAAGCACCCCACTGAAGTCCTATACACCCAGTTTTGTGTCTCATATCAAAATACAGTCTAGATAGTAAATCATTATTAAACTGTCCTTGCCTTTTGGTGATGAGGCTATGAACTTCACTGAATTTGAAAAAAGATCTTATAACAGCAAAATGTTAGTCACATTTAACAATGTATTTTCAGCTTATTGAAGCTGTAGATCATTACTTTTAAAAATGCAATGTCCATTCGCCAACAAGGGGCAAATTGTCTTCACAGGATTCAAGAAGTGGTCTGATAATATTGCTGAAATAAGCTCTGTAGACTCATGTGAATCATACTGTACATGTTTATCTCCCCTTTTCGTTAAAATATCTCTGTTCATCTTGGGGAAAATTAAATGTAAAATTACTTCTTTATATAAAATTTGTTTTAATGATATGTTGCCATCATATGGGTAAGTGCAGGCTGACAGTGACTTCACAAAGACATCATAATTGCCAGGGGAGTTTTCCCCCAGGCTACCCTCTGACGATCGAAAGAACACAGGAAGGGGGCTTAAGTTTTCACAAACATTTTAATATTTACATATTTATTCAATATAAAGAGCAAACAGTTACATCACAAAAGCAGCTTCGATTTTTGTATTTACCCGTGTTTGCTTTTAACCAACAGAAGGTTGGAATTATAAAGAAGACGGCCCTTGTCATTATTTCTTGCTCCTATTTAAAAAGACCAAGTTTGATTTTAGAGATCATAGTGCGAAATTGTGTAGGTAGTAGTGTTATGAAGACAAATTAGGTGATCGTAAAATATAACAAACGAGATTCACTGTTACGAAATTAAAAATGAAAAAGTGACTTTTTGTGAAAAAATGTTAACTTTTTAAGAATTTTATTATACCGGTTTGTGATAGATATATTGAATGTGACAAAGCCTAAGTTTCTGTAACTGGTTTTAGATAACATTGATGGACTTAGAACTTGTTTTTCTGGTTTTATTGACCAAAATTGCTGATCATAATTCGACGGCTTTTGTTCGGAAACTATTGTATGTGCATGCAATTTTGCATGCACATACAATAGTTTGGGAACAAAACCCCTCAAATTATGGCCGTCACCTTTGAGATTTTGGACAAGAAAATATAACTGTTGAAGTGGGACGAACTGTGACATTTTTTACGGCAGCCTGTCCATCACCTTACGCCTAATTATTACAGCCATTTTATACATCCATTGTGATAGATTTCATACTGTGTGTACATAAATACAACCAGTGACTCTAATTGGGACCGTTTTATTTGACAAGTTTTTTCCTTTTTTTCAGTGACGATTTGGCGATTTTTTGTGCTTCTTCAGTGGACCTTTTCCCATACAAATTCATCCAGTTACTAATTGGGACTGTTTCATTTGACAAGTTTTTCCCTTTTTTTCAGTGTCGATTTTTTGTGCGAGCTACTTCAGTGGACCTTTTTTCCATACAAGCTATTCAATCCGTATTCTGTACTTCAACATATGTTTGCTTAAGGTAGAGCCAGCTCATTCAGGATTATAATACAAAGTGAAAATTATTGAATTACCATCGACAATTAATAGTGAGAGAGTAGGTTCGTCAGCTTGTAGGACGGTTGATTTTGTGACAAGATGGAAAATATTTATTATGTCTATCCACAGGTTGATCCTAAAGTGGCATTTCCGAGAAAAGCACAGCCAAAGGTGAGTCCTCTTTCTATAATTTTCTTCCCTCCAGAGCATTACAGATAAGAGGGAGGGAGTTTTAAGACATTCTAACCTTTTAATTTCAATTCAAAACCCTATGTTGAGGGTATTCATTGGATTAGTCTCGATGAGACGATTCCAATGAGTACCAATACAACATAGGGTTTGATGAACTATGAATTGAATAATGCATTTTGAAAAGCTTTCACTCCCTCCTCTCTGTAGCTCTGTTTCCGTACAGATTTTATGCCCTTTCATGGAAAGCTTCCTTTTATCTATGAACTTGGATTTGTCCATTTCATATCAATACATGGATGAAAATGACCATTGAGGCATGTTTCTTGACCAAAGCCATCTTGTATTTTGCATCTGCTGAAAGAACAGGTAGTCCAAATGTGATTTAGAAGCCTTGAACATATGCTTGTTATGAAATGAAATCATGTTGTACAAAATGATATGGCATAAAGACGATTTGTTGATGGGGAACTCAAACTGTGGAACTACAACTGCAATAAGCAGTAGTTTTAAAGCCTTGGTCAACTAGTAGACATATCTTATCGGTGCCAACCTAGTAGCCCATTGAATATGGCAGTTTTTAGAAACAAAAATCACAGTTTAAAGTTGGTTGGGAAATTAACTAAGAACAGGATAAAAGTGACATACCTTATTATACGCCCGAAGTGTCGTATTATGTTATGGCCCCGCTCGTCCGTCCGTCTGTCTGTCCGTCCGTCCGTCCGTCCGTCTGTCCGTCTGTCCGTTAGCAATTTCTTGTGTGCGCAACTCCTCCTACAGTTTTGATCGGAATTTGATCAAACTTGCCACAATAAATCTCCATGGTGTCTAGTTGTGCACCGCGCTTACGGAATTCAGATAACTCTTTTCATTCTTGAATTATCTGCCCTTGAATAAAAAAAATGCCCATTTTCTTGTGTGCGCAACTCCTCCTACAGTTTTGATCAGAATTTGATCAAACTTGCCACAATGAATCTCCATGGTGTCTAGTTGTGCACACCGCTTACAGAATTTAGATAACTGTTTTCGTTCTTGAATTATCTGCCCTTGAATTTAAGGAAAAATGCCCATTTTCTCATAAATGCCCACTTTCTCCTGTGTGCTACTTCTACAGTTTCAACCAGAATTTAATAAAACTAGCCACAATGAATCTCTATGGTGTCTTGTTGTGCAAACAAAATTTTGATAACTTTTCATGTTTGAATTATCTGCCCTTGAATTGAAAAAATGGCCAATTTTTACTGACAAGCCCCTCTCGGGCGTATATGCGCCGCTCTGCGAAGCTCTTGTATATTAATTGTAACTATTATAACTAAATTATTTAGTTCTTAATCTATATTGACCACTGTGTACATTTACCTTTGCAAGGTTGGAATCATGTCTGATACAAAACATCAAATCTTCAAATTATGAAATATTTTTCAACATAAAAAGAAACCTTTTATGTAAAGTGTTAATCAGAATGCTTGCTCAGGTGTTGCCTTTGATATATGATTATAGAAATTTCTATAGATTATATACATGCAAGTCAAAATGAAAAGATGAATACATCTATTCAGAGCTAGAGACATATTTCTAGCAGCTTAACAAAATTTAATGATGTACAAAAGTTATGAGATACCAAGTATTTTAGAGCTCACCAGTATTCTAAAACTTCTTGACAATATGAATAGATATATAAAAGATGAAATCGTTGGTGATAAGGTTTGTCAAAGACACAACAAATGCTTTGAACATTATGAGAAGAAGAGAAAATGATGATGTCAGTCCTAAAAATCACAATTCCTTCCCCCCTAATCTTGGTAATGTTAATTTGCTTTTGATATATATTTTGTTGGTTAAGGTATATTAGCATAGTACACTTGATACCTATAAGGAAAGCATGTGAATATTTGGTTTTGTCATGGGGTTACATGAAAATTCTTGAATGCATTGTAAAACCAAACACAAGAAAATATTGTCTTAATTCTTACTTACGAAATTGTTTTGAAGTGGAATCAGATTGAATTTTTGAAGTCAGACAAACAGTTGAAGGGTTTACTAAAAAGCACAGCATCTGCATGTGAAGAGGTATTGAAATGAGTTTTCAAATCTTTTCAATTCACCTTGAATAGATATTTTTCTCTCATGGCCGATAAAAACTGTCTTGATTTTATGTGAAAATTGGGTGGATTTGTAAACCAACTTTCTACCTGGCAATGTCGGAGTTCACTATGATTCATTGAATTAAATCTTATGATTTTGTATCTCTGAGGTTTTGAATATGGGTTACTTCTGTATTATCCTTTTACTAAACGATAGCAAAATATATAAACTAAACTGTAATTACAAGTTCTGATACTCCTTTCCTGAATACAGGTTATCAAAGGTCTGCTTTCAAGGTCATATAAATGCATGAAAACAATAACCTAGGCATATTTGCAGTGTAAGAATAAATTGATAAATTATAGTTAATTATTGTAAGCATGTTACAATTTGTGCTTAAAACTCAAATTGCTTTATATTGTAGAATTTCACTTTTCAAACAAATCTATGGCGGTCATTATTTCTCTGTGACGCAAGATCCATTTGAAAGCAGATGAAAGTGGCATTAAACCCCATTTAATGATTATCAATCAATGGATTCCATCAGACAAGGTCAAGGTCAAATCTCTTAACTAATGCCTTTTCAAATCAAATGCATTTTGTTCAATTTTCCATTTATGGTGCTTTATAAACAAATTCATCTATCCAAATGCAGTTCCAAAAACATGATTTTTCTCCTTAAAAGATTGAAAAATGGCCTGCATTTTCTGTGGAATTTATTTTCAATCTGTTTTTCATGCAGCATAGAGTGGCCCCTCACTTGTCTCTCTAACCAAATCTAATTTATCAATTTCTGGGGCAATATCTTTTTCAGCCAAATGTAATGAACCAAAATACAGCTGTTTTCCCAATTTTCCGTTCCTACTGTTTTGTGGCTAACGGCAGCAATTCCTCTGGTAATGATCATTAGATCTGTGACCTTTCCCTTGGAATGATTTAATGGTGACAAGCACAACTTAAGAATAGATTTGCACTGAAAAGAATTTTTGGGATCAAAATGGTCATATGAATTCTATGAATACATCTCTTTGCAGTTTGCTAATAATAGTTTTCATTGATGTTACAATATTATCAAAGGAAAAAGTCCATTATGTTTGACTCTGAAGGAAAGAGGCTGGCTACTAGCTAATAACCCAAAGCAAAAATTTGCTTCATGATAATTCTTCAATGTGAGGTAACATTGTTTAAAATTTCTTTGCAATGATATTTCTGTCAGTATGAAATACGAGACATTGATTGGGTATCTATAAAGTATTTTAAGCACAGGAATCTCTCACCACAGGATTAAAGATTTGACTTCATTTTGTGGTATCTCCAATGTTACCAATTTGGCTCATGTTTCATATAGGAAGACCTCAAGTAAATTAGGCGGAGATAACTGCATGATAAGATGGAACTTCTGAACTTTCTCAGAGCTTGCTATAGTTAGATCAAGAAAATCTTTCTTTGGTTTTTGCATTGTAACCGACAAGTGAGAGTAACAACACACTAATGTGTTATTTCAATCCAAAACCTTATGTTGTGGGTACTCATTTGAATTGTCTCATCGAGACAATTCAAATGAGCACCAACAACATAAGGTTTGATGAACAATTAATGACATTTTGCATTTGAAAAGTCATTAGCTATTTGTATCTGTTCCAATGTTTTTGTTCCCAGTCATGTAAAAAACCTAATATTCTTGGTATATAGTTTGTGTTTATTTCTACCAGTGATTAGTTACACCAAGTCGGATGATGGATACGATATCGCCTTTTTTTCTCGTCAGAAATAATTTCGTGTTAGCTTCCCTCGTTTACCAAAGCAAACATAAATTGCTGCACCCAAGTAAAAAATGGAAACGAAGGTTAAAGTAACAATAAGAGAAAGTGAGAGAACTCTAAATGATGTATCGGTATTCCTTGTATTTCATTTCGTACACCGCCATTTTAATCTAGCAAACGGGAACATTTTCTCCGAGATTAATTAGTTAGGGGAAAGATCCGAGATGTAGAGATGCCTCTATTTTTCTGGACGGGTCTTTTGTTGGGAGAGTTTTGTTGGAAAATCCATCAAGGAAATTTCTATGTTGTGATCCGCATGAATGGCACGGTTACATGATTCTGCTGTTATAATTATTTCTTATGATTGCCGAATCAAAACAAAGATATTTCTGATTATTTTGGCACAAGGTAGAATCATGATTATTAATTATTATAGTATGATATTGCAGAGAAAAAGTTATAATTAAGATTACCTTTCCCATTCCCTTCTCAAGTGGTTGGCTTTAGCATTCCAAGTATAAAACCCTTGCTATTTGTAAAAGTGGCGGATCCAGAGGGGGTTTGGGGGGTTCAAATGAACACCCCTCTGTAGCCAGATTATGCAGAAATTCAGTAACAGTTATGTAATACTAGGAAAACGAACCCCCTATTTGTATATTAGAACCCCCCTTACAGAAATCCTGGATCTGCCACTGAGGTTCACTGCACTTCTGAGTAAGCATAAACTATCAAAAGTTCTGCTCTAAATTATATGTAAACAGAGTAAAGTCTCTCGTGCAATTTCTTGCATATCTTTAGTTGCATACAAGATTTTTCAACTTCAGCTTATTCATGGCATTTATAATAATGGCGTTTTGAATATTATACCAATGACGTTCAAGACTTTCCGAAGACAACAAGAGTACAGATGTTCTCTCCATAGACTGGCAGTAGACTTTTATGCACTTAGCCTGGAAGGCCTGTCAGAACAAAATCATGACTTACAACTCCAGGATTCTGTCTGCATAGCTTTGATGTTAATTAGCATGAAGCAATTTACAATGTAACAGATTAGAGAAGATTTTGGTGCTCTATTTCTGTCATTTCAATTCCAAACCTTATGTTGTGGGTACTCATTGGAATCGTCTTGTTAAGACGATTCCAATGAGTACCAACAACATCGGGTTTGATGAAATATTATTAAAATTTTGTGTTTTCAAGTATCATTACCCTTTTATCGGATGCTCTGACTATTACTTTGCTGGAATTCCGTATGATGTATTGGGTTCCAGGTTAATCATAACTGTTGATGGCTCCACACTTTTGCTGATTTTACTGGAATTTTCAAAGGTTTACATTGTTTGAACAGATTTTACTACCACACCTGATTGTAGAATCATAATATTTGCAATATTTGTTGGTAGCAGATTCATGGCATTTGTTTGCATGGTGTCTTGATAGGTTCTTTAGATATAATCATCTCTGGCCTGTAAAAATGGATTAGTCTTATGTCAAACTGCAATAGCATACAGAAGTGCCAAGTTGATCCATGATTTCACTTTCTTTGACTGGCATTATTGACTTAACCCTTTCCCAAACAAGACCTGGTTTTGACGTCCCTAAAAGAAAAGGCTTGGGAAAACATTGAAACAAAAGAAGAAACTGCTGATAACCAGCAGTTTCTCCTTTTGTCTCAATATTTTCTGTGCCATATTTTACACAAATCCTATCTTTAATAACATCTATTTTGTCATTTGTGGCAGTTTTCGAAGTAGATCAACCTAAAATTTTGTCGTTTGGGAAAGGTTTAAAAGCCTGTACATAATTATGTGCAGTCTTATCTTGGTCTACAATACTGACTCAGGTACAGTGTCCCTACTTTACCTGTTTGATTGGAAATTTTATACAGAAACACAGATTCTCAAATTTTGTGATTGCAGTAACAGGGATTTGAAAGAGTCAGGAAAAAAGGAATAAAAAAAGCTGCATGATAGTGATTGATGCCATTTTCTGCAGATAATGTTTACAATTTCCGGCAGAAACTAGATTCTAAATGTGCTGTAAAATGTATACATATGTTTGAAGTTGAGCCGTAAAGTAAGTGAGACTTAGACATGGGTGTTTTTGCTTTACTTTTACAAATGCCATCCCTGAATAGTTAACCTCTTCCCAAACAAGACAATTTTAGACTGGTCCAGCTTGAAAGCTACTGCAGATGACTCATTTTATTTGGATGTTGATAAAGGTAGAATTTGCATGCAATACAGGATAGAATATTATCAGCATTTTCTTCTTTTGCCTAAATGTTTCTGAAGCCTTTTCTATAAGGGACGTCAAAATCAGATCTTTTTTGTAAAGGATTAAGGTAAAGGAGACTTTTAGATGGATGTTTTTGCTTTATTTTTCCAAACTGCATCTCTGAAAAGTTAATTTGAAGGAGGAATTTTGGCAACATTTTTGACAGTTGGGTGAGGAGAGTTCCAAAGATGATAAAAACAGCATTGA
Organism: Fragum sueziense; assembly: GCA_963680895.1. NCBI lineage: Eukaryota > Metazoa > Mollusca > Bivalvia > Cardiida > Cardiidae > Fragum > Fragum sueziense. Next base: position 36,577 of record CAVMGG010000092.1, read on the forward strand.
TTGACTACAGGGATTCTATGTAGGTTTTTACAAGGAATTTTTGTTGCTTTCCCTATAACCCTGAGGTGAATTATGCAGCCTTTGACCTATGATGCTGAGACAGAGTTCGAACATTTAACAACAGTGATTGACTACAGGGGATTCTATGTAGGTTTTATTTGGAATATTTTGTCGCATTTCAATGAAAACCTGATGTAACTGCAGTTACGATGTTTTCGTTGAAAAGCAGCGATTCATTGCTTGTCTTTTAACCCTGAAATGAATTATGCAGCCTTTGACCTGCGATTCCGAGCCAGAATTTGAACCTTTGTGGATGTCTTGCAGGACTTCAGACGAGGCCTTTTGTGATCAGTTGGTAACATCAGCGTCTGGGTCCTTGGTTGTTGTTTCCTATGGGTTTGAACCCTAGCTAGGCTAATATATAATGCCCTTTTCAGATTTTGACGTAGTTGCCCATGCATTGCTGAGATTTATCTCTTAGACAAGCAACAGTTCTTTGTGATTTGTTCGGGATAAGTAGAAGGGGTCAGTATCATGTAATGGTTGATGACGTTTAATTATCAATTTCTTTTGGCATTGAAAGCTAGGTCTGCAAGCATTTTTTGGCCACGTTTCTAGTTTAAAGTGACATTTCAGAATTTTTCGTCATAAATTTTACTTTAATTTCTATCTGAAAGAGCATAATTTTATTTCCTTATGAAAATTCTGAAAATTTCAAGCCAAAATATTGCGCCGTTTAGGAGAAATTTATATTTTTGTGTTAAAATTGAACAAATTGTTGTGGACAACAGTTTGGATTTATATGCAATTTATCGATTATGTCTCAACTTTAAATGCATGTTTCTCGCTTATTGGCAACAACTTAGAAAAACTAATAGTATTTATACTCATTAGAATAACCAATCTTGGCATCAAGACATACTTTAAAAAATTGAAATTAAAATGAAATGTCCCTTTAACCCATTACCACACAATGACTCTTTTTGACTCCCTACAAGATTCCTGGGTGGTTAAAGTTGTGGAAAATCAAGAAATTGCTTGTGACAAGCAATTTCTTCATTTCCCACAATGTTTTTTACCCAGGAAGACCAAAAATTGCAAAATTTAATTCACTTGATATTGTCATCAGTCATCTTTGAACTTCTAATAGTCCAAAATTTTGCCGTTTGGTAATGAGTTAAGATTGTTGCTTGACAAGTTATAACTGTTATATTGTTGTATGACAGGTCTGAATTCCTGCCAGTATAAAATGGAATACTTTTCAATAATAATAACCTCATTACATTATTCTCACTAGGACAAAATATTCATGAATTCTAATGAACGTAATTTCCATTCACTTTCATGTTAATATGCATACAGTCTTGATCATTTGTACTGTATGTGATGTAAGTGCAAGGCGTATTGTATACTATACTATGGCCTATGCTTTTGATTTTAACCATTTCCAAAACAAAACCTGGTTTAAATGCCCCATGAAGAAGAAAGGTTGGGGAAAATATGGAGGCAAAAGAAGAAAATGCTGATGATCAGCATTTTCTCCTTTTGCCTCAATATTTTCTTAGCTATATCATACACAACCAATCTATATCAACGTTCAATTTGTAGCAGCTTTCAAGTTGGATCACCCTTAAATTGTGTTGTTTGGGAAAGGGGTAAGGTGATAGACTTTGGCTCAGCAGTTCTTTTTGAGATATGATTGCCTGATCTTGATCCACATTGCTGAGTCACAAAATACTTCATGCTCACTTGCAGAAACAAAATGGCCACAAATTAATGTTCTAAAATAATTATGTTATCTATAGAAACTTAAATTATTATAACATCTCGAAACTACAGCTTGGATGAAGAAAAAAAATTCATCGATAACACCGTTTAGTTTTGGCTGAACTGTCATGGGAATAAATTTCTACATAATATTGTGACAGAAGCAATTATTTTATGATGTACAATTGTATTTTTTACAAACAATCACTTTCTGGCTATTCAAGTGTGAAAGTGGTATTTTATTCCATTGTGAAAATCTTATAAATTCGTAAATGACTTATAATTGGATTTCCTTCAAACTTTAAAAGGTTACCCTTTTCTCAGCTTAAGTCTTTCGAGGTCAAGACCTAGTTTTGAGGTCCCCAATGAAAATGCTGCTTGGAAACAAGGAGATAAAAGAAGAAAATGCTTGTAATCAACATTTTCTTCTTTTGCATCATTTTTTTCGTCATAACCACAAATTGTATCTTAATTAATGTTTTTGTGTCAAATGCAAAAGCTTTTTAAATTGGAAAAGACTATTTTTTTTGTTGTTTGGGAAATGGTCAAAGGATTACAATGTCAGCTTGTTAAATCCATGGCACCAGAGAAAAGGGCGTTATGATATCATAACTCTGTTAAAAGCTGTCCAACCCCTATGTTGTGGGTATTCATAATTTGAATCATCTCAGGGAGACAAATCACAATATTCAGGGTCCAGATTATCTATGTTTATGAATGTGTATTTTATATTTTGATCATGAAAACTGGTCTGCAATTCTCTTGATTAAAACCCTTGCAAACAGTTTATGTAAGTTCAAGAATGTTCTAGAATGTTAAATGGCACTTCTAGAACTGTTCTAGAACAGTTCTAGAAGTACCATTTAATGTTCTAGAATGTTGTAGAACAGTTCTAGAACTAGAAATGCATTCTTGAACTTTTTTTCGCAGGGGTAGTTGTTAAATAGGAGGATTAGTGTTGCTGAAATAATATTTTGGTTGTGAGACAATGGAAGGATCTTGCCTTAGATTACCTTTAATTCCCTGTAAATGAAGAACAAGGCTTAGGATTAGGCAAAGTTGGTTTAACAATGGCAATGCTATTAGCAGTTCATAATGACATGGCTTAGCCATATTCCCATAGTATTTCTGCTGTCTTGAAGATCGTGTCAAAAATCAAGAACTTAATAATACTTCTTGGATGCATTTAGATATGAAGCATATCTGCATATTTTAACCCTTTTCCAAACTACAATATTTTAATGCTGATCCAAATTGGAAGAAGTTCTTCAGGCTTTGATGTCTATATATTGTTGGCTAGAGCTGTTGAATAAGCTGTAATTGTTGCATTTTCGGAAGTTACCAATATTCAATTATAGTTTGATGTCAGAAATTTCACATGGAAGATGAAGAATTTTGAAAAGTTATTACATGCATTACATGATAGAATGAAAGCTACAAGATTTCATTACAGCCTCGGTAGCGCAGTGGGTAGCGCACTGAACTTGAAGCCCGGAGGTTCCAGGTTCAAACCCCACCGGGGTGAGGTGTGTCTTTGGGCAAGACACTTAATTGTCACCGCCTCAGTCTACCCAGCTGTGAATGGGTAGCAGTGAGGTAATTTCGAGTTTCTCACTGCCTCTCTTCTCGTAGATGGTTTAATGGGTGGCTGTGATGTAATTTCGAGTTTGTCACAGCCTCTCAAAGGAGTTGTTGTGATTGCATCTGTAAATATGGTGGTGGGATGGTGCAATCACAAGAACTGGTGTAGGGTTTGATAAGTAACGCCGTTAGGCGGTTCTCCGCAAAGTCATCGGAGGAATTTACAGAAATAGATAGATAGAATGGCCGGCTTCGATTCATGCTACAGTTAGATCCATTTGGCATCATTTCCACAGCTATATAGTCTGACCATCCTCATTCTCATGGTCAGGAAACTGGACCATTATGCCGGGGTGAAAGCAGAGGACCAATCAATGCCGATGTCAGCAAAGATTTTGATTGGATGATGCGTTATGTTGGGTTAATCTAACAGATGGAACAGCCAGTAGCTCGAACAATAGTCTGAATCGAAATCAGCCTGTGTGAGCAAGAATGGATAATGAAGTAAAGTGTTGATTGATAATGATCATGAGGGGGTGTAGATTATGTGATTTAACCCTTTCCCAAACAAGACCTGGTTTTGACGTCTGTAATAGAAAAGGCTTGGGAAAACATTGAAACAAAAGAAGAAACTGCTGATAATCAGCAGTTTCTCCTTTTGTCTCAATATTTTCTATGCTATATTGTATACAAATTCTATCTTTAATAACTTCCATTTTGTCATTTGTAGCAGTTTTTGAAGTAGATCACCCTAAAATTTTGTCGTTTGGGAAAGGGTTAACACATAACATACTGACAATAATTATGTTGTATCACAATTTATTGCACAATTTATTTGGAAATTTCTGCCCAAAATGAAATGAGGATTTATTAGTAAAATGTCATGCTTTGTAACATTTTAGTTTGAAAATAAATGAGAAAAGAAAATTATCATAGATCAGTTATTAAGGAAAATGCATTCAAATTCATTGACAAATTAGTTTCAAACCATCAAAATTTCGACTTGTTCTTTCATTTGGTCTATATTTTGTCAACTATTTTTGATGAAGACTACAATAACATTCAAATGTTTAATAGATACAACTTGTTAAAAAATGCAAATTTTGTGTATAATATTATATTTCACCATATATCATGAAACTTTCCTTTTAATGTTGACATAAAATGGACAGAAGTTTGACATGAACACGAAAAGATGTTTGATCGATGAGAATTACACAGTAGACTTGAAACGTTTAAAGACAAAATTTTCTTAATGATTTGATATAAAAACAAACAACAACTAAACAAAAACCCTTTCCAAGGTGATACTCCTTTAATTTGACACCTCATGATGTCTAGTCAATTTGTTTAACCCTTTCCCAAACGACAAAATTTTAGGGTGATCTAATTTGAAAGCTGCTTCAGACGACAAAAATGATGATAATAAAGACATGATTTGTTTAAAATAGGGCATAGAAAATATTGAGACAAAAGGAGAAACTGCTGGTAATCAGCAGTTTCTTCTTTTGTTTCAATGTTTTCCCAAGCCATTTCGAGGTCTTGTTTGGGGAAGGGTTAAGCAAATTACTGTTTCGGTTGAATTTTTGTATTCTTAAATTCTCTTACAAGATTCTGTTGCATTCCAGAGTCTTTATAGATTAAAAATGTTGTTCACTACAATATTTTATCATTATTACAAGCAGAATGATTTGTTTTAACCCTTTCCAACTTTACACATTCTTTTACTGGTCTAAATTGGAAGAAGTTACAATGACAAACAAATTGCGTGTTACCTTATGAATAGAATGAATACATTATTGACTGTAAAATAGGTAGCCAAAGGGATTTTTCTTTTTAGCTCACAATGCTTTACAAAGCCAATATGTGAAGTGACATGGTATGAAGACTGGGGCATATCTGGTAAAGCGTTAAGAAACATTTGATGAATCTACATAAAGGACTATAATTGACATTTACTGTTATGATTCATATGATTGATTGTGATAGTAATATTTTATAAATCATAATTCATGCACTCCTTACCCCACCCACTTTATAATTTACAGGAGAATCAGCTGTTGAACCTATGGTGCTGGAACACTGAAAAGTGCACACTCAAGGCCAACAGCTTTTAGTTCCATAATGCGACTGTGACAAAAATTCAAACATTGCATGCAATCTTAAATTATTTTTAATATGTTGAAAAACAAAAAGAAGCAGAGAAAAGAAAATTTCAATGAAATTATCCAATTAATTCCAAATTAAGTTTGTGCCTATTTGGTTGAATTCTACAAGGAGACCATTTGATTCCCATCAGAGTTCTTGAAAATATCTGTTTGGTTTGATTTATTCTCTATTCATGGAATATTGTTCCTTTTGTTGTATTTGATTCACCAGTAGATGGATTGGAAGTAAATAGGAAATCCCGGGAGAAATATCTAAATTCTATAGACTGGAATTAAATGTTGACATATCTAGGGAACAAAATGAAAATCTGACAATACGCTATAAGAAAATGGTGGAAGAAAATTGCCTGTTGATTGAATTCCATGCCTGACAACAACTGATAACTATTTTCTGTACGCTGGGTTGGCATCTTATATTCTCTTTTGGCATTACTAAGAAGGAATCTTAAGCTAATTTGTGAGATGGCAGCCACTTTGGCCTGGTCTTCCTTGCTTCCCTTTACTATCTGATGATCCGCCTGCGAAAAGTTCATTTAAGTTCAAGAACTGTTCTATCATGTTAAATGGCACTTATAGAACTGTTCTAGAACAGTTCTAGAAGTGCCATTTAACATTCTAGAATGTTCTAGAACAGTTCTAGAACTAGAAATGTGTTCTTTTTTCGCAGGTGGACTACTTTGAACGTTGTTTGCATCGACAACTAGCAAACCATGCTGGTATTAGCATTACAGTCACATCGAAAAAAGGACTGTAAAAAAGTTTTACCTTTGCTTGCTTTTGTTACCCTGTAATGAAATGAAACCAAATAATCAAGAAAGGCAGGTATTCTGATCTATTCAATTTCCATGACCCTGTTGGGCAGTTCGCTTAATTAATCCTAAGGACAGAAAATTAAGAACCCCTGCGAAAAATTTATTTAAATTCAAGAATTGTTCTAGAATGTTAAATGACACTTCTAGAACAGTTCTAGAAGTGCCATTTAATGTTCTAGAATGTTCTAGAACAGTTCTGGAACTAGAAATTCATTCTTGAACTTTTTTTGCAGGGGAAAGAAGATATTTTTTTGACAAAAAAAACTCTTAGGAACATTCTATAAAAGGGTGTCTGTCTTTTGTATTGTACCACATGATAGTAACAACTGTGTGTTTAAAGCTTATAGTTACGATGTTAGGAAATCTATTGGTACCGTACTGTACATACATCTTGCGTTCGTATCTCTTGCTGCGGTGCGTTATTGATAAAATGTCGGGCTTGCTTCTCCATACATATACAATCATTGATATTCCATTTATCAAGGCTGGAATGAAATCTCAGATTTTGTGGGGCCAAATTAAATATCGCTTTATCATTTTTTTCCAATATCAAGCCAGAAGGCCGAGCTATTTTGAGCTAAATAGGCTCATGGGTATTGGTTGTGATCTCTGCTTATATTAAGTGATTGTTTCAGTGCAGTGTAACCTTACAATACCCTAAAGCTAGCAATTTCATTTGCTAAACCATTTTATCCATTCTAAAACAACGCTATGTTTTTAAAGTCAAAAACTTAGAGTCACGAAGAGAAAAGAGGAAAATCTGTCTGGTTCTATTGTATTCAAATTTCAAATATCTACTTTTATGAAATTATAAACAAATCTTCAGACTCTCTGGTCCAAAATTGTATGGTTTTGTAAAAGTTTTAAAATCGAATTACCTTAACCATTTTCCAATTAACAAAAATGTAGTGTTCCAATTTAATGAATGAATGTTGATAATTTTTTCCACTACTCTAGGGAAGCCTAAATCAGGTCTTGTATGGGAATGGGTAAAGGATACAGATGACATGCTAATCATTCTGGTCAAGAAGTCTTATGTATTTTAGGATTCCCAGGACTCTTCAAAAACAGCAAGTTTTCTGTATGCTCAGCTTAGCGTTTCCCCATTTAATTATAGAGAAAACGCCAAGCAGAATCAATATCTTTACATTAGTGCCGCTGGTCACTTTGTCTTATCACAAATATCAGCTTCGGTTGACCAAAATGCTTGCAGATTGATTTTACGGAATGATGGCGAAAAAACATCATTTAACCCATTACCACACAATGACTCTTTTTGACTCCCCACAAAATAATGGCCATGGAAAACATCGTGGAAAATGAAGAAATTGCTTGTGACAAGCAATTTCTCCATTTCCCACAATGTTTTCCATCCAAAAGGCCCAAAAAGTAAAAATTCCATTCACTTGAAATTGTCATCTGCAAGAGCTTATTAGAACCACCCTAAAATTTTATCGTTTGGTAATGGGTGAAGCATTCTTGCTGCCATTGGGGGAACATGGTCCTTCTGAATGTGACATGTCATCATCTCCATCATGACAATAGCTGTTGAGTGAGACCCTAAACTTCATTCAATCAATCATTTCAATCGATATCGATAGAGATCTTGCGATTTTGTAACATGAAAATCGAGCCATTAGAGAATTCAGACAAAATTTTGTCAATTAGATTTAAAGGTGTTATTTGATAACTATAATCTTTGTTGAATGTCATTTCAAAGTTGTTCATTAATTAATGATTTACCTGAAAAGGTTCACCATTGTCAAAGTAATTACTGTGATTTCAAAGGTAGAAACGATCTTTCTGACAAGCAAGTCTTAACCCATTACCACACAATGACACTTTTTGACTCCTCATAAGATGATGGCATTGGAAAACATTGTGGAAATTGAAGAAATTGCTTGTGACAAGCAATTTCTTCATTTCCCACAGTATTTTCTAACCAAAAAATTCTAAATTTGATTCGCTTGAAATTGTCGTCTGCAACGTCTTTGAATTTGGACCAGTCTTAAATTTTGACATTTAGTAATGGGTTAATTTGAAAAGTGTTTGACCAAGGTGGTATAAAATAGGTACAGGAAATATTCAGGTCCAATGACTTGTAATTCTTTATTACTGATTACATTCTATTTAAACCTAGCTTTGATTGACTTGAGAACATGAAAAACCCATTAAAATAGACAATACAGAAACGAGAAAATGTGTCTCTCTCATTGATACCCCATGGTATTGCTAAATGGAATCTTGCTTGGTTATCTTGTAGAACTATAATGACATCTTTAACTGCTAAATGTCACACATTGTACAGTTCATGTACACTTATGTTGTGGGTAAGAATTAGAATTCAATCTGTATTGCATTCTGAGCTAGATCTACATGTAGAATTTCAGACGATCTAGCATGGAATTGGAGGGAAGCATTCAAGATGTCATGCACTTTTTGTCTACAGCAAGTTCTTGTCTGTTTGTCAATTGGACTTTCTGTTTTCCCTCCATGAATTCTCTCACCGTATTTAGTTTACATTTTATATGTCACAGTAAATGACCTGGCAGAGTAACTCATTGATTAGCTAGAGATGCTCTGCCAGGTCAATCATCATAAGATATAGCTAGCTTTAATCATGAATACAATCTTGATTTCTTTTGCGAAAAATTCAATGTCAAATTTAAAGGTACCATTATGCTCTGCCAATATCTTTGTATTGCAACAGAAAATCCTACTAAAAACATTAACCTTGCCCGTCAAAATTTTAGAGTTGTCCACAAGATAAAATATGTGTAAATTATAGCGCAAAGGATATTGAGGCAAAAAGCTAGAGAAATTGATGGTTATCAGCAATTTCTTCTTTTGCCGCGATGTTTTTCAAGTCTTTTCTATTCAACATGTGAATACCAGGTCTTGTTTGGGAAACAGTAAACAAAGTGCATGTTACCGTATTGTGCTCAGATAACAGTAATGTTGTAATCCCCATTAACGTCATATAACATATAGAGAAACATGACAAGCTGGCTCGGGAAAAACTCCCCGCCAGTGAAACCTGTCATGACGTAGAATCCACACCAAAAAAAACTCGGTAACACGCTTGTTAGATTCCGATGCATTATTGTCATAACTCGATCTCTCATGCTAGATTCATGGGGTAGATGACCTTGCATGAACCGAGATTGTGAGGCATGTGTGCGTATGCTATCTTAAACCTTTCAGACACATTGACACTTTTGGACGCCCCACAAAATAAAGGCTATGGAAAACATTGTGGAAAATGAAGAAATTGCTTGTGACAAGCAATTTCTTCATTTCCCACAATGTTTTCTACCAAGAAAGACCACAAAATGTTAAACTTTATATAATGGAAATTTAGAGTTTGGACTAGGCTAAAATTTTGTTGTTTGGTAATGGGTTAAACCTTCCCAAATGACAAGTTTTAGACTGTACCAATCTGAAAGTTGTTGCAGATTACAAAATGTATGTTGATAAAGATGTAATTTGTGTAAATCATAGCCAAGAAAACATTGAGGTAAAAGGAGAAATTGCTGATCATCAGCAATTTCTTCTTTTGCCTCAATATTTTCCCAAGCCTCTTCTAATAGAGGGACGTCAAAATCAGGTATTGTTTTGGAAATAGCTACAGTGCTGATTCCATACTATTGTAAGGGCATAAAAGTTGTTATGTTCTTGCAATTGTTTTGCATTTAGCACTATAGTTGTCGCCACATCGTATGGCACAATGTTTATGTTTTGTTCAAATGTAATTGAACGTTAAAGAAAACATAAACACGTGCCATACGATGTGGCGACAACTGTACATTATGTCAGGCACATGTACCAACCACATTAACCTTTGATAAATAAAATCTAATAATTGTCAACATTAACAGCACTGCAAGCTTTTGTTGTGGGTGTTTCCTTCCTGGAAATTCTATTTTTGAATGACAAGGGTGCCAAGAAAGCCTCAATAACTAGTTGTCTATGAATCCAGAGATCTTTCCAGATGGGTTTGAATCCTGCACTGTCAACATTCTTTCTGATATTTTACAAACAAATCATTTGTCTCTTTAATTAAAATCCTCAATGAAGATTGTCCAGATGGATAATGGGTTTGAGTTTATTGGGGTTTTACGCCGTTTTCAACTACCAGGGTCATATCGCAGCGGCTGGAGCACCTTCCCATTGATTCCTGTTGTTTCTCAAACCAGTACTACCACAACACCCTTACCGAGCCTCCAGCTGCTCGCCCACTTAGGTTAACGATTTCAAACCCATTGGTGGGTGACAATTTTGTCAGAAAGGGTATTAGCCGCGGCCGGGTATCGAACCCGGGACCTCTCGAATGAGGGTCAGATGCGCTACCAACTGTGCTAAGGCCACGGCCCAGATGGATAATGGACCAGCAGAAGGCGATCGGATAGACCCATTACCACACAGTGACTCCTTTTGACTCCCGACGAGATAAAGGCTTTGGATAACATTGTGGAAAATGAAGAAATTGCTTGTCACAAGCAATTTCTTCATTTCCCACAATGTTTTCTAGACAAAAAGACCAAAAAAGTTGAAATAGCATTCACTTGAAATTGTTGTCTGCAACATTTTTGAATTTGGACAAGTCATAGACTTTGCCGTTTGGGAAAGGGTTAAGTACCTACATACTAAGATTTGTGTAAGATTATTTGTTTTACAAGCTATGAAATTCTCCTATAGAACTTTGCAGCTCATTTTCTCCTCCAGGCCTGGATTCAGATTGTTGTTTGAAATTGAATTGTAATCAAATTTGATACAATGCATGGAGATTGAAATTAGTTTTTGATTACCCTTACTTTTGAAATCTGCCAGTATTCACAGTATTTTTTAAAAACGAGAGAATATTTTGATGGTGATGGTGCTTTGACCCCACTAAAGATTTGCTATATAGATCTAAATGCATGAAAATATTTCATGAAATGCAGTGGAATTGGAAGATAGCTAGAATTCAAAAATTTCTGCTTACACTTCAAACACCTTTGACATTTAATCCAGTATTTTCTGGGAAAGTTGAAGTCCTCTGAAGAAGGACACATCCTGAGAAAATTTCCATTTTATAGCTGTGTAATGTTTATTCTTGCATGTGTTGATGTAATTGTCGCCATTTTAAGACTGTCTTGTGATTTCCATGGGGGGCTATAGGTGTCGAGTGTGGGTGAGGACACACATACATGTAGTTATAACTCTTTACCAGAAGATTATACAGCTGACAAGTTTAAATTGCAGAAAATTGGTAAATTTGATAATAATTCAAGTGAAAGAGGATTTAGTAAATGATTTGACAAGATTTTGTAAAAGCGAAAATCTTAAGCATTCTCAGACGATTACTCTGTTTACATTGTTTTGTAGAGGTTATATGATTACATGGAATTCAATACTGAAAATATCATGGACATGAGCCATTTTCAAAGGAATCTGCCATGAGCTAGACCAATTTAAGAACTTGAGAGCCTGAATGCCACATTTAAGACATAGGGATAAAGTATACTTAAAGCTGTGTTGTCAAGTTTTCTCAAATGGTCAGTACAAATTTATGACCATTAAAGGGCCCCAAATAAACCTCATGCTGTGTATAGTTATAGCTCAAGGGGCCATGTGACATCGTTTTAGCGAGAAGGTGTGATGTCATATCTTGAAGGGTCAGCCAATTCACACCTTAATGGATGGGACATAGAGACAGACCTATACTTATATAAAATTTAATGACCATTAGTCACTTATCTCAAATGGGTATTTACGTTTCCACTCACCCTGGCAGGCCTGAGAACCTTTTGAGATCTTTTGTGCAAAAAATTGTAAGAGCATTATAATCCTACATGTACAAGTTTGCAATATTTTTGCGCTAATTTCCCCTCAATTTTTACATGGACAATGTGTAGTGCTACCCCTGCGAAAAGTTCCAGTCCTAGAAGTGCCATTTAACATTCTAGAATGTTCTAGAACAGCACTTGAACTTTTTTTCGAAGGGGTATACAGTTTGTAGGCATTTTACTTTGCCTAAGTTCCTATATGCATTAAACAAGCGCCCCGAAAGTGACAATGCACTGCCCTATTTGTGTTCAAGCATCTTTCATTGAATTGAATAGTAATGGCAAAATATTTATATAGAAAAGGTTGTATAGAAAATTCAGACTTTTGTTAGTTTGTAGTTGTTATCAAAAGCTTCGACTTAATATGTCCAGACTTGAAGATATTAGTCTCTATTAGAACTACCAATCTTATGTATTTGATGTCAAATAAGTAGTGTTAGCATAGTCAATGTAAGCGAGTTAACTTATCTTTAGAAAATTGAATTTAAATTTCCTTTATGTTCATGTATATAGTTTACTCTTTAACGTTGCTATGGCTACCATTCTTTGACGTGTTGGGAAAGTCTTTGGGTATTTGTTTGTTTGATCGTAGAGCAAACATGGCATAAATAGTCAGTAAATATGCCCACCATTGTTGAAGACTTAAGTCATACATACTGTATGTTTGAACAAGCTTCCAAGGTCTGACGATCCATTCAATTTATTGTCGAGTTTTTGTATAACTATGATCTCGAATATTTACTTAAGTTTGGTTCTATTTTGGCTTGCACTTTTCACCCTTTCTACTTGAGATATGGTAATATTATGGGTAATGTCCAAAAACATCGTAACTACAGCTTAAATAAGCTGTAGTTATGATGTTTTTGAACATTGCCAACAATGTTCTATCTGTACAGGATAATGAATGCATCTATAATCAGAAGGAACAAGTGCCATGCATTAACCCTTTCCAAAACAAGACCTGGTTTTGACGTCCCTATCAGAATTGGCTTGGGAAAACATTGAAACAAAAGAAGAAACTGCTGATAACCAGCAGTTTCTCCTTTTGTCTCAATATTTTCTATGCCGTATTTTACACAAATTCTACCTTTAATAACATCCATTTTGTCATTTGTGGCAGTTTTTGAAGTGGATCTACCTAAAATTTTGCTGTTTGGGAAAGGGTTAATCATGGCCAAGGTGCCTGTACGAAATAATCCGGGCGGATTCCAAGCGGACATGAGGCGGATAAAGTAAGAGATGGAATTCTATTTTTAGCGAAATATTTAAATTAGTCCGCCTGGAATAAAGTCCGCCCGGATTCCAAGCGGAATTCTATTTTAAGTAACAAAATGAGGCGAAATATTTAAATTAGTCCGCCTGGAATAAATTCCACCCGGAATAAATTCCGCCCTGATTCCTAGCAGAATTCTATTTTTAGTTACAAAATAAGGCGGATTATTTAAATTAGTCCGCCTGGAATAAATTCCACCTGGAATAAATTCCGCCTGAATTCCGGGTAGAATCCGGGTGGAATTTATTCCTGGTGGGAAAAAAAATCCGCTTGGACTTCTATTTATAGAAGCAAAATAATATTTACTTTACAATTTGTGGGTGGGGAATGGTAAAAATGCACATGAAATAAAAATGAAATTTAGTAAAAAGAACACTCACCAATGTTGCATTACTTGGTCTTGCCACTAAGTGAGCTCCTTAATCTCATGATAATTTTATCACTTTGAATATAAGCCTTCAGACGATGAACAGTTATTTTCTTTTTAAAAAAAAGTCAGACAAGCAAAATTCCCTCCAATTTTCTGATTACATCATGTAATAGACTGAAACAAAATTAGACTGTAAACTGGAAGGTCTAGTTTAAATAATCCTCCTGGAATAAATTCCACCTGGAATAAATTCCGCCTGGATTCCGGGTAAAATCCGGGTGGAATTTATTCCTGGTGGGTAAAAAAATCCGCTTGGACTTCTATTTATAGAAGCAAAATAATATTTACTTCACAATTTGTGGGTGGGGAATGGTAAAAATGCACATGAAATAAAAATGAAATTTAGTAAAAAGAACACTCACCAATGTTGCATTACTAGGTCTTGCCACTTAAAGTGAGCGCCTTAATCTCATGATAATTTTCACTTTGAATATAAGCTTTCAGACGATGAACAGTTATTTTCTTTTAAAAAAAAGTCAGACAAGCAAAATTCCCTCCAATTTTCTGATTACATCATGTAATAGACTGGAACAAAATTAGACTGTAGACTGGGAGGTTGGATTTTCAACAAGTTAATTCTTTATCTTATGAACTATATGAGATGCAGCTGTGATTTTTCACACATGGATATATTTTATTAAGACCTTTCATTTAGGATCATGACATTTGACCTTGTGACCTTGACCTTAGAATTTAACCTACATGTATGTTGCAAGAAATTTAATCTGGCCTTTATATTGTACAATATTAGAGATAGAGCCATGATATTTCACTCAAAGATACATCTTGCTAAGACCTTTCATTTGGGATCATTACCTTTGACCTTATGACCTTGACCTTAAAGTTCAATCTACTCTGAAAGAACTTTGACCTATATCTCATACACTATTGGAGATAGAGACTTGATATTTCACACTTGAATACAACCTGCCAAGACCTTTCATTTAGAACCATGACTTTTGATGTTGTGACCTTGACCTTGAAGCTTGACCTACTTTACATAAACTTTAACATGGCTTGTATCTCACACAATATTAGAGATAGAGCCTTGATATTTCACTCAAAGATATATCTTGCCAAGACCTTTCATGTTGGATCATGACCTTTGAGCTTTTGACCTTGACCTTGAACTTTCCTTATAAGAACTTTAACCTGACATATATCTCATACAATATTAGAAATAGAGCCTTTATATTTAACTCAAAGATACATCTTGCCAAGACATTTAATTTGGGACTTCTACCTTTTAACCTTGACCTTGAAGGTCAGTCTGTTTTATATGAATTTTAACATAGCCTTCTGTTATCTCATACAGTGTTAGAGATAGAGCCTTCATATTTCATTTCTGGATACCTCCTGCTAAGACCATAAATTTGGGCCCATGACCTTTGACCTTGGATTTTAAACTACCTGACAGAACCATTTCCTTGCTTATGTCTTATGCATGTTTAGAGAAGGAGCCTTGGTATTTTACACATGCATATGTTTAGTGCCTCAACCTTTCATTTGGAACCATGTCCTTTGACCCTGTGATGTTGTGGAAGAACCCACTGCTCTAAAATCTTAGAGTTAAAAAATTCGTAGTCCCTCAATTATCAAAGTTTAAAAATCCTGGAGGATAATTATTTGTCTTCAATTTTCATAAGTTTGAAAATTCTGCATCCATTAAATCTCTAAGTTATAAAATTTCGCCTCATGTTATTGTCAAAGTATGAAAATTCCTGCATGAAAATAAGATTCCGGGTGGACTTTTATTTTCCAGGCGGAATATGATTACACCAGAGGCGGATTTTAATTCAGATTCCCGGTGGATTTTTTTCCAGGCGGAATATCAAATGTGACAGAGGCGGACTTTATTAGAATTTCTATGTCCGCCCGGAATTATGTCCAAAAAGCTTTAGTCCGCTTGGATTCCACCCAGAATCCGCCTGGAATCCGCCCGGAGTCCGCCAGGAATTTTCGTACAGGTTAAACTGGGCATCATGAACTCAGAAACTTTCTGCTCCTTTTGTTTGCTCTTCATGTCAGCTCTTTCTACTTCTTCTTAATGAATACAAATGGTTTTAAATATAGGTCAACATTATCATTGAATTACCTTTCCATTCTATTACGTCATACTACTCTCGTGCTCATATGAGATGCGCGCCAACCGTGACCAAATACTTCAGTGCGCTTTTAGAAACCGTCTCGAGCAGACATATTTCTAATAGACTGTAGGAGCTACAGTCCGTGACCAATTAGTCTCTAAGCGTATTTTTTCATCGTCGATGAAAACCATAAATAGTTACGAAGTAATTATAATTCGATAAAACTACGCTGTAGTTTTGTATTGGACATTAAATTTGTCGTCGACAAATAAAAATAAAATCAGAAAACATTTCGGTTTGAGATTAAAACCACGTGACATCAGATGAACAAGATGGCGGACGCCATGCTGAAAAATGAGAAACAAACTGAAAAACAAGGCGAAAAACCTCGCGAAAGTGCTGTTTCGTCGAAACTAGCAAGCAGTTCCCACCAGGAAAGACGCGAGGCAAACACTAGGACTGAAAAAACGCCGGCGAAGTCGGTAGTTCCCAGTAAAACAGCGCAAACGGGTGCTGCAGGTCCACGTGCGCCGGTTCCAGCGACCGATGTCAATAAGGAAATTGGTTTAATTTTGAAAGAAATTAACTCTAATGTGTTACAGCAGGGTGAACAGATTAGGAAACTGTCTGACAGAGTTGACTTTCTATATGATGAAGCCAATTACGAACCCTACGAGGAAAATTATGAGGAGTATGATGATACTTCCTGTCCTGAAAATATCGACCCCGACATTGAAACAGACGACTGTCCTCCGTCTAAGAAGGCCAAAACTACCTTTAAGGGATTGTCAGATAAATTTCTATTGTCTGAGAAGGTAGATAATGAGATTAATGATGACTTTGCAACTTTTGTGAACTCGTCATTCAGGAATGGTGTCTCTGATGAAAGAGTGTCGGAAATTATCAAAGAAGTATTTCGACCCAATAATTGCGATTCTTTGACAAAGACGCGTGTGAATCCAGGTATCTGGAGATTGTTGAAACCTCACACCCAGACAGATGATGCCAAGATGCAAATGATGCAAAATTTTGTTATAAAGTCTTCCATCAATTTCGTCAAAGTGCTTGATATGAACAGTGAAATTCTGGACTCTCAGTCTATTGAATGGGGCACGAATGCACTCGCATTACTGGGACAATGTAACAAACTGATGAACAATAAGAGGAAAGAATCCCACAAGCATGATTTAGATCCCAAGTTCTACCCTTTGACTTCTGCAAGTTTGCCGTTCACCGAATATTTATACGGGGACGAGACGGATGTCAACCGTAATGTCAAAGATATCAACGACATGAGCAGAATAGGGAAAGTAGGTCGTAATTCCCGTGGTAGAGGCAACCGAGGTGGCCCTTATGTACGGGGCAATCGTGGCGGCCGTCGTGGTAGAGGTCGTGGGTACTTCCCGTTTCGTGGAAGTGACAGTTCTGGTAATGCTGGAACAAAAAACCCGAGAGAGGGGCAAAAGAAGTAGACACGGTGAGTTCAGTTTTCGAAGCTGGTAGACTTCGCTTTCACTTAGAAAATTGGAGAAATATCACTCAGGATGAGCACATTTTGGACATTATTCAAGGTTGTCCTATTGAATTTATTGATGGATTGAATCCTATTCAGTTTCAATGCTCACCATCCAAATTTAATCCTGTAGAAGATTTGATAGTGGAAAATGAAATTAAAAAACTTTTAGATATGAAAGTTATAAAAATTGTTGAGCATGATGACAACGAGTTTATTTCTCCAATTTTTCTTGTCCCGAAAAAGAATCCTGGTGAATACAGAATGATATTGAATCTGAAAAAGCTAAATGAAAGCATACCATACAAGCATTTTAAAATGGACACTTTTGAGTCAGTTTTAAAACTTGTCACACCTGGATGTTACATGTCATCTATTGATTTACGCCATGCATATTATTCTGTATTCATTTCAGAAAAAGATCAAGTGAAATTACGTTTCGAGAAGTCCGGTATTTTGTATCAGTACCAAGCTTTACCAAACGGAATAGCTTTTGCCCCTCGATTATTCACCAAAATAATGAAGCCAATTTACTCATCATTACGTGTTCAAGGCTACACTAGTTCAGGATTTATTGATGATTCAATTCTCCTAGGTGATACATTCAAAGAATGTGAAGAAAATGTTGAGCAAACATATAATCTAATGACTAGTGTAGGCTTCATGATACACGAAGATAAGTCAGTTCTAATACCAACTCAAAAGTTAACATTTTTGGGTAATGACATAGATTCTGTGCAAATGACAGTAACGCTTCCCGAGAATAAAGTTGCAGTCTTGGTTCAAGAATGTAAAGAGTTATTTTCGAAAAATACTGACGCTATCAAGTCTGTAGCTAGAGTTCTTGGGCTAATGGTTTCGAGCTTTTCTGCTGTAGAATTCGGCCGTCTGTTTTACAGAAGAATTGAGACAGAAAAAATTGAAGCTTTAAGAATTTCTAAAGGAAGTTACTCTGCTAAGATGCATATTTCTGATGAAATGAAATTAGAACTGAAATGGTGGATAGACAATCTACACTTGCAGAAACGTGTAATTGATCATGGAAACCATGACCTAGTTATTACTACAGATGCGTCATCTTTAGGATGGGCTGGAATATGTAATGATGAGCAAATTGGTGGCCGATGGACAATTGAAGAGACAGAAAAACATATTAATTGTTTAGAATTACTGGCCGTAAGCTTATCTGTGAAAGCTTTTTGCAAACATAAAAGTCAAATTCACGTAAAAGTATTCTCAGATAATTCTTGTGCAATTTCCTATATAAACAATATGGGGGGATGCAAATCCAAAGAATGCAATGCTCTTGCACATGATTTGTGGGTATGGTGCATGGAAAGGAACATATGGTTGTCTGCAAATCATGTCCCTGGAAAAGAAAACATTTCTGATGCTGGTTCTAGACACTTCAATGATAATATTGAATGGCAGCTTAATAAGCGAATTTTTAATCAGATATGTCAAATTTGGGACATCCCAGAGATTGATATGTTTGCTTCTAGAGTCAATAAACAGTTGTCAAAATATGTGTCATGGAAACCAGATTCAGAAGCTCTTTTCATTGATGCATTTTCACATAGTTGGAGCTCAAAATATGTGTACATTTTCTGTCCTTTCAGTTTGATTGGAAGAGCTCTAGTGAAGTTAAGGAAGGACGAGGCAGAGTGTGTAATGATTCTTCCTCTTTGGCCAACACAGAATTGGTGGAACAGATTCCTGGAACTTCTCATAGACTTTCCAGTAGTGATTCCAGTGACACAGAGTACTCTGTTTCTAACTTCAACCAAGAAAGAACACCCGTTGACAGGGAAACTGAATCTAGTGGCATCGCGATTATCAGGAAAAGTTTACAAAACAGAAATGTTTCGCAAGAAGCTGCCGATGTCATTTTATCCTCATGGAAGCCATCAACACAAAAACAGTACTCCGTTTACATCAAAAAATGGCTTTATTTCTGTAGTAAAAGACAGATTGATTCAGTTCAAGTTACTTTAGATTCAGTTTTAGATTTCTTAACGGAACTTTTTCATTCAGGTTTATCGTATGAAACCATTAATGTAGCACGTAGTGCCCTGTCATCTATAGGAATCATTATTGGAGGATTTTCTGTTGGTCAACATCCACTTATTAAACGTTTTTGTACAGGTGTTTTCAATTTACGTCCGCCTAAGGTTAAATATGTAGAAACGTGGGATGTAGGACAAGTAATAGATTATTTGAGAACTTTACCGACATTACAGTTATTGTCATTGAAAATTCTTACATTAAAATTAGTGATGCTTATCGCCTTAACTAACGCCACTAGAGCTCAAACATTAAAGTTATTGACTCTTAAAGACCTCAAGAAAGGTCCGGATTTCTATGTTGTACAGTTAAGAGGGTGTTTGAAACAATCCAGGCCAGGGAGGCCAATACCATTTATATTGCTTAAAAGTTATACTCCAGATAGGAGATTGTGTGTTGTAAATACATTGCGGGAGTACATAAATAGGACTAGAACTTTGCGGAAAAAGGAAGATTCCCTTTTTATTAGCTATCTAAAACCACATGCTGCAGTATCATCAAGTACAATTAGTAGGTGGCTGAAAACAGTAATGCATTTATCAGGCATAGACACAACAGTTTTTAAAGCACATAGCGTGAGAGCTGCTTCAACGTCAAAGGCTAAAGCCAGTTCAATTCCTATACAAGACATTATGAAAGTTGCTGGTTGGACTAATGCTGAAACATTCTCACAGTATTATCATAAAGACATTCAACAACGACAGAATTCATTTGCCTCCACTGTGTTGTCAGGGTCTGACAGACTAGAGAAAGAATAGAGGTTCCCTAAATATGTAAGTACATTACTACTTAGTTACATTAATGTATGGTTTGGTCACCATCAACCAAAAAATGCGGTGGCTTTGAAGTCTCATATGAGCACGAGAGTAGTATGACGTAATAGAATCCACCAAACAAACGAGACTTACCTTAAGAAGTTGATGTTTGGTTGAGATTCTATCTAGTCATACTTCTACTCGAGGGATCAGATGCCCACCCGGTTAAGAACATGATCCCTCCCAGGGTTTACGAAGTAGACTCCTTGTGAGCAGGTAGCAGTAACTTGCAAATCAATTGGTTCAATTGATAGAGTATTTATGCATTTGTTGGTTGCTGTTACAAGCTTTGAATCACTGAAGTATTTGGTCACGGTTGGCGCGCATCTCATCTGATCCCTCGAGTAGAAGTATGACTAGATAGAATCTCAACCAAACATCAACTTCTTAAGGTAAGTCTCGTTTGTTTGGGGGATTATTGGACAAAGTTTACCTGTTTTGGGAAAAAAGTATCATTGGTACAGTACGTAAGAGAATTCACAATCGTTGGTGTATTTCACAAGAAATCTGGCGTCTGGAGACCTAAACACGGATTTCTGGTATTTTGGCTATTTCTCTTGTCACTGCTACCACAAATTCTTAAGCTGCTTATTCTACTTTTGGTATAAGATTATCCACCAATTGATGAGATAAAAATGTCTGGGAGGTCATATGTCCCACAGCCAGGTATCAAACCTGAGACCCCATTATTTACGGTTGTGCAATGGCCACGGCCCTTATTCTACCAGTCCTTATTCTACTGTAATGCTGGAAAATTACAGTCAGAAAGGTGTAATATAATGAAGGGTGTGTGAAATGTTTGTCAAGTGCTAATTTCCTATTCCCCAGGTATTGATCATATTGCCTATGAAATGATTGCCTTGAGAGACCTATATTGAACGCTTTATAGCATCTTCAGTGCCCATGTCATGGGATATATAAGACCTTTACACTATACAAGCCCTGACCAACATTATTTATTGCCATCTAAAAATCAGTCATCATAATGTTATATTTGGTGTTAACCCTTTCACAAAATCCAATGAATTGATGACCTTTAGAGATTTACATTGGACAATAGCTCCTTTAATTTTCCATATTAAAAAAAATAATTTCTTCATGCTTTCCTTATTGCTATCATTACTGAATAATACAGTTGATTTAGTATGTTTCCATAGATTGGTCTTGAAATTTTATAAATAGATAATCTGTGAAATAACCTTGTGAAATAAATAATGATATTTTTCCCCAAGTAAATAAAGCATGAATCAAGGAATTTTAATTCTTGAAAATGTCTGGTGGTTGGGCTATAAACAGCTCAGATTATTGAAACAGTGCCAAACTGATTTTAAGCCATCTTGAAAGACGGGTGATAGTAAATTGTTAAATGGAATTTGTATATCGAAAAACCTCAAGGCAATTCAAGAAAAAGTTAATGAAATGATACCAAGGACCTACCACAGGTATTTCTGTGAGTGGCCCTACAATTTTCATCAACTCTGTCTAAAGCACTCTTTGTTTTGACTTTGATTGAATTTGGGACAGTATTGAAAATAAATGAAAACTTCCATGTTTTGTTATCTCCAGCAGCTTTCAATTTGGACTAAAATTTTGTTTCGAGCCTCTGAAGTATACTATCTGCAGCTTATTGACCTGATCAATTTACAAGTTATTACATTGTTCATGCAATCAGAAGCCTGAAACAATGCTTCCATAAAGTGCAAGTCTGCATGTATCCATAAAAACCTGTATGAATTATGGTGACAATTATATCATATGTCTCGTAAACCATGAATAGCTGTGTATGATCGAGACACTAATGGTAATCATTATATGCTGGTGTCGTGACACCGTTTTGATTTTTATCGCTCGGTTGCCCGCTTTTACCTGTTTCATGGCAGTTGTTGTTGTTGTTGTTTACAATCTGTTTCTTGTACTTGCTACAAAAAATAGGTAACATCACTTTTCGTCAAAAAAAACATGTAACTGCAGCTTAAAACAAAAAAAAGATAACATCGCTTTTCGTCAAAAAATCTTGTAACTGCAGCTTAAGACAAGCTGCAGTTACAAGATTTTTTTAAGAAAAGTGACGATAAATGATGGAATGTGAATCGATCAAGTATTTGCAATTTGAAAAAGCCTCCCTTGTAATGAAATAAATAATTTTTGAAAATGTCATTTACTTGATTTTGAATTTTGTAAAAAATGATGAAAAATGCATATTATGCAAGCTTCAACTAAATTAAACAAATTGCTCAGTGAGCTCTTTCATCATTGGAGGTTTGGTATGACTCACTAAATAATTACCGAAAAGGAGTTAAAATTACTGTAAAGGAGATTTTAACAAAAGAGACAAAAAGGAATAATGAAAATTAGGATAATTTGGGATAATTTGGTTATGCTATTACTTTGAGCAGTGGTTTTGTTTCACAAATTCCGTTACTTGGCTTTTTTAATTCAATATTTTTTGTAGCAAATTAACTATAATTTGCCAAAAATTCGACAACTTGACGAAATACCGCCCTATCTATGTATGAAACCAATGCCATTGTTAGAATAATCTTGCGTTTCCATATTGAGATATGTCTTGATGAACAAAGTTAGAAGCTTATCTGATTCAAACTTGTATATAATGACTTAATGCCCCTATTGTTCTGTGTAGAAAGAAGTTTGAAAGAAAGTTTTTATGGATGCATTTTAGCTTTGGAGTTTGTTGGAACAAGGTGCATTTATTCCCAGTGATAACATATGTAACTCATACTTTGCTAGTAAACTTGAAAACTTTACTCTCAAATTGTTGAGTTTGTATTATCAGTGATTGTGTAATCTGCAACTCAGAATTCTCCGTTCATCATAAAATACTAGATTTTGAAATTTTTTTCGAGGATTTTCCGTTAACTATGATGCCTGTATGTAATACAACGATGTCCAACATGGCTTCGATGTCTCCGATGTCTTCCATGTCTCCTATACCAGGTGTACCTGGAGGCTTTCCTGTTACCACAAAGGTATTGTCAGATTGTCATTTTCTAAACTAAATTATCGATGCTTTTCAACAAAAACCTCATAACTGCAGCTTAAAACAAGCTGCAGTTATGAGTATTTTGCTGAAAAGCAACATTATATTTTCTGAAATTTTATGATTGATTCACTTTAAAAAAAGTTCAATTTTATAGTGGTTGATCTGAAACACAAAATAAATCGCAGTTTTTATTTCTCAACTTAGAGTTTGGATTTGAAAGAACAAATTTAGAATGCCTTTACCTCTTCATATCTCTTGCTCTACCATGTGGTTTAAATGCAGAATAAATTTTCTAAATGCATGACTCAACTTGATTGAAACGATAAGTGCATAAAATAATTATGTAAATTTATCGTTTCATGTGATCTAATAAATTTTTCATTTAATTTGAATTGAAAGCTACCAGGAGACGTTTAAGAATGTAAATATATTGGTAGGCACTGTCATAAATAATACTAGAGAAGTGCCATTAAACATGGCAATAAAAGAATTACAGAAATGATTTGTGATGCACTTTCAATAGAGGGTTGTCTCAAAATTAATAGAAATTAATTTGAGATAATATGAACATATGATTGGAGCTTCTATATAGGAAATATTGACACATTTTTGTTCAGAAGTGTCAGCAGACTGATCATTGATTATCATGCATCAATTGTTAAACAAATTCTTATGACATAGCTTCTTGAAACCTATCTATTACTGGCACCATAGTAAGCTCAACCTGTGCTTCTGGGGATCAGACTTGGAACCTCAGTTGATCATGAGACTCGGATACTCTACCTCTTGACTATGGACAAACCTTCCTAATAATATCTGTAGTCTAAAACAGTTCATAAGATGAAGAAGTAGATGAATCCACATCATGTCAGGATATCAGTCTGCAAAAATGATACATTGTTATAGAGAGCTCAATTTTCATTTATTTCTATATTAGAATGCATGCAATATTGCCTTTAAATGTGGAGCAGCCCACCAAATCTTGATTGAACCTCAATATTGAATTTTCTGTTCCTCAGAAAATCCTGAAATTGGGAAATTAAACTGTCATTAAATCTGCTTTTGAAATCATTATTGAAAACTTTATGTCCCACAATTCTTTGAAATTGCTTCAGGCTGGAATAACAGTTAACCTTTTGCATTTTCTGAGCTTTTAATCC